>ML263242.1:38632-64297 GCA_005239495.1 Nicotiana undulata | reverse complement strand
AAAATTCACGAAGTGGGCTATTTATAGGTCTGCCCAGCAGTTTCTGCACCTGCGACCTTTGGAGCGCAAGTGCAGACTCGCACTTGCGGAAAAAGGGTCGCTCCTGCGGAAAAAGTTTTGGGCACTGGGGGAAATTCTTGCACCTGCGGACTTTGAATCGCAGGTGTGGACTCGCACCTGCGGGAAATTGGCCGCACCTGCGGTTGGTCTGGGCCCTGAGGGAGGTCGCGCCTGCGGGCTTTTGTCCGCGCCTGCGGAGCCGCGCTTGCGAGAAGAGGGGTCGCCCCTGCGGCTGGAGCCGCACCTGCGAAGGGGTGGCCGCTGGTGCGAGCCTCACGCCTACGGCTCATGTACCGCAGGTGCGGTCACACTAGCAAATTCTCATCAGCAGTGCAAATTGCTGGTTTTTGACCCTGATCGGGGTCCGGGGGACCCCTGGGCCCACCCGACTCCTCGACAAATTATACCAACAAGTCCCAAATCACATGAAGGACTTTCTCGAGCTCCCAGAACACTAAAAACATCATCCAAACTATAAATCACTCTCCAAAACCCCTTAGTTTCAAACTTAGGATTTCAAGAAAATTCAAATGGCTCACCAATACGCCGAACGGGTCTATACTGCTCGGAATGACCCCAAATTTTACGGACAAGTCATAAATGACTATACGGAACAATTGCCAGTTCCGGAATTCCATTCGGACCATGATATCATGAGGTAAAATTCCAGGCTAAATTCCAAACCTTATAAAATTCTGAATTCCAATTCAGGTGCCGAAATACTCCCGGGTCATCAGAAACCCAAGGCGAACACACTCACAAGTCCGAAATCATCATCCGGAGCTGCTGGAGCTGTCAGAAATCGATTTCGAGGTCGTTTGCTCAAAATGCNATGAAATCCTGAATTCCAATTCAGGTGCCGAAATACTCCCGGGTCATCAGAAACCCAAGGCGAACACACTCACAAGTCCGAAATCATCATCCGGAGCTGCTGGAGCTGTCAGAAATCGATTTCGAGGTCGTTTGCTCAAAATGCTGCTCGGAACCAAAATTAGCCAAATAGGCTAGCCTTCAGGAACCAAGTGTTCCTGAACTGGCCAAATCACTTCCGAATCTCGAACTACCTGCCCACACAAGTCATAAGGCACGAGTAGTCGCTATAGAAAGAGTCATTCACGAGAACGGAGTCCCAACACACAAAATGACCAGCTGGGTCATTACACAAAGCTGGTGCACCCTTTCTCCTTGACAATCTGCATGTCACCTCACTTTCACTAATTTCCCCATGCTCCTGCTTCTTTCCAGCATAGTCCCACAGTAGCGCTCCATAGCGTCTACGATGTTGGTCAATATCAGAAAGGTCTTCTGCCGGTATTGATAAGTCTACAATACTAACATACTCCGCAAAGGCACCAACAAATACACCACAGTCGCTGCAAAAATAAAAAAAATGTCAATATTTACCATACGATTAGAAAAAAAAAAAGAGTTAAATGTATAGAAAGAAAGAATATTTTTGTTAAGGTGATCCTTCTTTTTGTTGTGGTATCTCTCCGACGATCCACTGAATGTTAAGAGGGTCGGTAACAGGTTTCTCAATGTATGCCTTTGTATTCTTGAAGTTGATATCTTTACGCTTCCCATAAAAATCGGTGCATGACAAATACAAAAGGATAATAACAGAAAACTTGTCGACACAAGATTCAAAAATATGGTGATTGCGTGAAGAGACCATGGTAATCATACGCATAAAGTTGCATGTCTGCAATGTCAAAAACAACCAACACCTAGTGGAATTTTTCTACAATGTTGACCGGCATGATGACATAATCAACTTCATCCCATGCAACATTGGCGAGTAGTCTATACCCCAATATATATTCTGCTACAACGTCCTAGGGTTTGACAACAGAAAACTTCTTTTCTTGAGGAGCATTTTGAAACTTTTCATAAATTGTTTCAATCGTAGTCTTGAACAAACAATCCATTGTAGTAAACATGGTCTTGTTGTGGGGGTCATACTTGCCTCTTTTCCTCAAGTAATACATTATAACATCAATGTGTTGCAGCAAAAATAGTTTGCATTTATACAACAAGTCATCTTCAAATAATCTACATAAAACTACAAAATAACTACAATTACACTACAAACAGAAAACAAAACATCTACAAGCAGAATACAAATTATCTACAAATTATCTACAAATTATCTATAAAATATCTAGAAATTGAGTACATTGATTCTTACCGAGTAATTGAGGACTTGTCCGGGGTGTGTCAGGGAAAAGAACCACTCCTTCTTGTCAACCTTTTCAACTCCAAGGTCTAACCATGGCTTAATTTTGTTGTCCTTTATGGAATACGGAGCCTTCCTCTTATATAAACAAATATATTTTAAAATAAAATTGTAGAATGAAGTGGATATGTAAAATATGAATACTGGAATCAAAGTGTCATTTTTTGTGCAATCTAACCTCTTTGAACCTGTGTCACTACCGTGGTATAACCACTTGCTGAATTGATCCAACAACTCAGAATCTACATCTTGACCAATAACACTAGTAAATGGGTGCTTGAGGTGAAAAATTTGAGGTCCAACCGAGGTGCTACCACGAGAACTGTATAAAGGGAGAAATGGTGATCGGGCATACTTTCCCGGCTGCCTTGTTCTACCTTGATGCACAGGTGTTGTTTCATCTTGTATAGGCTCGCCAAACTTAACCAACTAGGAGAAGTTATCAGGCATCTCGAAATCATCAAGTGTAACCTCCTTCTTCTCACCTCCGGAGTCTTCTGAATCACCTACATTCACATACTCTGCCTCTTCACCTACATTGTCATCTTCCTCATTCACCTGTTCTGTTTGAGCTGCTACTGTCACTCTGTGAATTGGAGATTGTGCATGCATATCTTCCCTCTCTGTAACACCATGTATATATAGCTTAATAGAATGGTTAAAATATTCAAACATCAAGCAAATATCTCTTAATACAATTTCATACCTGCATTCTCTTCATCAACTGCACCTTCAAATGTGTATATAAATCAACACGTGCTGGAATATTTCTTCACCAATTGCACCTTCAACATGTTCTATTTTTTTCATTA
The DNA here is from genome assembly GCA_005239495.1 of Nicotiana undulata. Classification (NCBI taxonomy): domain Eukaryota; kingdom Viridiplantae; phylum Streptophyta; class Magnoliopsida; order Solanales; family Solanaceae; genus Nicotiana; species Nicotiana undulata. The sequence continues at coordinate 61,189 of ML263242.1, read as the reverse complement.
AAAATGTCAAATCATACTGGATAATAGTGGCTTGGCAGTTTAAGGAGATATGTAGGTGTGTTGTAAGATCTATATTAATATGTAGATCTGTGTCAATATGATGTATTTAATTATATATATAATGTAGATTCTTTGTAGATATTTAGTAGAAAAATTGTAGATATGTTGTAGATAAAGTGTAGTTATTTTGTAGATACCTGTTTTGCTGGTGTTGGCATGCACTGGTCCCCACTAGTGAACTGAAATTGCTGATTGTTCATGTCTTTTGGTTGGTCAGTATTTTTTGTTGAACTACCAGCAAACTGAAAAGTTTTATATTAGTTAGTATATATATTTTAGAGGTGACATAAATTGTTTTGTTATATGAATAAATTTTAAATCTTACCTTTGCATCAACTTGGTCATTTTGACTGTTTATCACCTGCAAAACAGTCTTGACTGACTCATTGATTAGCACTCGAAGGCTACCTAGTTCTTTAAAGATATCTTTCCTAAAATCTGCAAGCTTTTCATCGACCTACATATTTTAAAAAAAATTCATAGTTAACTTCAGAATATGTCTTAACATACATTAAAGAACAGATGTAATATTATGTATAGATCACAATGCTATTTAGGAATACATTTTACCTTCTCAAGACCTCTTTCTAATTTGCTAATATTTTTAAGAATAGACTCCTTGTCCTCTTCTCCACTTGATTCTTTGGGTTCCAATGGAGGAGCATCAACTTTGGGATCATCAGAAATATGTTCATCCTCTTCAACTATGTACTCAACTTTATCAGGCAAAGACATCACTGCAAGCTCTTGAGGAGATTCATTTGTGTTGGTGAATTGAATGAGAAAAAAACAAATTAATCAAGGCAGAATATGTAGAAGAATTGTAGATATTTTGTAGGTAAACTGTATAATCATAAATAAAAACTATTTACCTTGATCCATTCATGCTTGATCATTCTTTCTTCAATTGCAGCTAACCAAATCTGACCCTTACTAGCTGACCAGTTAAGTATGCGAGGGATTGAATTAGCAATCCTTGTAGCTATATCAGTGTTAACGATAGAGAAACACTCATATGACCATACTTGCATGGCTAGTGGGAATCCTCAAATAAGATAAGAATGTACGAAAGGATTTTGCATGTGCCTAACTGATTCCATCAACTGTCTGTAAGACTGAATACCCCATGGGTATGTCTCGTACTGACCGGATTCCACCAAATAAAACCTAAAATAATCTACCAACCCAACATGGTGTTTATCTGAAGGACAAATGAGTAATTCTAAGAGATAAAGAATACATAACTTCATTGCATCCTCATCATTTACCCAGCTTTTGTTGGTTACAATCTGTTTCAGGAATGTCTTCTCCACTTTTACCTTGTTTGGAAAGTAGCTACTCATTATCTTAATGACATAATTGGTAGTGTAACCAAAGTCTGTCACCTGGGTATGACATCTAAGACCAGTTATTAATGCAAACTCTCTCAATCCAAAATTTAGCCTCTCACCATTTAAATCAGCTGAAAAATAGGAAGCATCGGATGAATTCAACTCATACTTTGTAAGAAGATGAATAGCTTGATTTTGCATGCATAGACTGGGAAATGACAGTAAATAACCAAAGCATGTCTTCTTGAATAGCTTCAAACCATTTGGAGACAAAAACACGTTAATTTGGCTAGGAATGCTAGGGTCACATAATGTGTGGAATCTAAGCACCCCATAATCAACATTATGGGGTGCAAAAAAATATCCATTCTGCACAAAATGTAAATAATCTCACATTAATAAAGTGCTTAAAAAAAGTGATACATTTGCAATTAATCTATAAAATAACTACAAAAAATCCACAGAATAACTACAATTTTAAACATACTCTGCAAAGGCAGCAACAAATATCTACAATTCTGTCGGAATTGATATTTGTATCTATAAAGCTACAAGTAATCACCAAAATAACTACAAAGAATCTACAATGTAAAACATATCAATAAAGCTACAATTAATCTTCAAAATGAAGACAACTAATCTACAATTCTCCAAAAATACAGATTACGCAGATTTTTAAAACCTAAAACAAATTAAATAACTAGTGAAGAAATTAATAAATTCTTACCTTCACCAATGAATGCTTCTGAACATTTTTAGGGGTTTTTTTTTTTTTGAATTTTTCTTCTTTTTCGGAGTTTTTGAACTGGGAGACAATTTAGCTTTCTTTCCAGGTTTACTGAAAGGCACATCTTCTACAAAATCATCATCGAACACTATCTCTTTTCATTTTCTTTTGGCTTGTTTGACTGGCGTCGAAGATTCTCCAGCATCGAAATCGTGTTTTTGTTTGGTTCTAGCTTCATCCCTGATTTGACGCGGAGAAAGACTATGCTTCTTATCTACACTTGCATGAGCAGATTTCCCATGCTTTTTCGGTGACTTTGGTGATAATACACCCAAATCGAAAGAGAGTATATCAGCTTCTCTAGCTTTTTTAGGGCCGTGCTTCGAAGGTTTGTTTTTCTTCATTGAGGAAATTTTAAGTTGAAGGAAAATGGGTGTATGGACTTTGTTCAAGAAATGTCTCCAGTTTTGACTGGTTGTAGAAGAAAAAATTTGAAATTGAATGTTAATGGTGGGTTTACGGATGTTTCTGTGGTTTTAGCAGAGGAAAAAGGGGTAAAGAAACATGGGTTTGAGTGATACGTGAGTGAGGGTGTGAGTTTGGGAGAGAGAAACGTGGGAGGGGTGGGATTTGGAGGAATATACGGTACCATTAATTTAGGAGGGATATATGGTACATTAATTGTACCGTTAAAACACTATATGGTATAGAATTGGTAATTAGGTATACTAAATATAATTATATCAAACCTTAAACATTGGACGTAATAAGGTTTCCTATATGGGATAGCTGTAACGACCCAGCCGATCGTTTTGTGTATCAGGGTCCCGTTTCCTTAAATAAAACCTTCCATAGAGGCTATTTGTGCTTTATGACTCGCGGGAGCGGGTGGTCCGGGATTTGGGAATGATTTGGATGGTTTAGGAACACTTGGTTCCTTAAGGCTGGCCTATTTGGCCAAGTTTGACTACGGTCAACATTTTGAGCAAACGACCTCATAATCGAGTTCTGACAGCTCCAGTAGCTCCGTATGATGATTTCGAACTTGGGCGTATATTCGGCTCGGGTTTCTGATGACCGGGGAGAGTTTCGGCGCCCGAAATGGAAATCAGGATTTCCTTAAGTTTAGAATTTGGCATGGAATGGGACTTCATGCTATCGGGGTCCGAATGGAATTCCGGGACCAGCAATAGTTCCGAATAGTCCTTTATGACTTGTCTGCAAAGTTTGGGGTGATTCCGAGTAGTATAGACACATCCGGCGTAATGTAATGAATTCTAGAATTTCAAAGTTCTTAAGTTTGATTAATTTGGTTTTGGGGTTGAATTTTTAGTTCCGTGGTTGTTTTTCATGTTATGGAAGTTCGAGCGAGTCCGTATCATGAATACAGACTTGTCGGTGCTTTTGGACGAGGTCCCGGGGGGCTCGGGGGTGTTTTAGACCCCCGGGAGCTAAGTTGGAAAAACCAGGAATTTTTCTGTCTAGTTTCCTTCTCTGCGATCGCAGAAGCAGGGATGCGATCACATAGAAGTAATTATGGTGGGCCATCCAATATTCTCTGCGATCGCAGACATCACTCCGCGATCGCATAAGGTCCCCTTCCCAACCCTCTACGAACGCAGACTCACCCCTGTGATCGCACAAGTCACCTACCTACCCCCCCCCCCTACTGCATGTTCCTCTCTGCGGTCGCAGACCTCACTCCTGCGATCGCATAATCCTACCTCCCTACCCTCTACGATAGCAGGCCCCATCTATGCGATCGCATAGTGCTTCCCGGGGGCCAGGGTCATTTGTTCTCCACGATTGCAGGCCTGATGCCGCGATCGCAGTGAAGGTTTTCCTGGGCAGTATTTAAATGTCCAATTACGGGATTCTTCTTCATTATTCAATACCCAACCTCCATTAGAGCTCCTCAAATCTAGGGGAAAGTTGTCCAAGGTCAAGTCCTTCCAGGTTAGTATGATTTTCTCTCTAAATTCATGAATTTATTATGGAAATCTAACTAGTTATCTATTAAAATATCAAAAATCATGAAATTTGGTAGAAATTCCTAGGGCTTTGATAATTAGTGAATTATCCCTTTTTAGCCATGAACTCCTAAATAAATTATGTAATTACGATCCTTGGGCTTCGGGTAATTCATTCCTTCGAGAATTTTCAAAATCTGAACGAGTGGGCCCGGGGTCGAAATTTCAAAAAACCTTCAAGAATACTATATTTGGGATTTCTTGCTAATTATTATTCTTGGAGCATAAATTGATTCAATTATGCTATGTTTGGCTAGCTCTGAGCCGTCGAGGGTAGTTTTTGAATTTCGGGCGCATATATTTATCCGGTCCTTGGTCCGAGGAGTGCTTTTATCGAGGTGAGTCTCCTTTCTAACCTCGTAAGAGGGAAATTGTCCCTCTAGGTAACCTTGTTTGCTATGTGATCTTGTTTAGGGGCTACGTACGCACCGAGTGACGAGAGTCTGTACGTAGTGGCTATTACTGCTTCGTCCGGGTAGCTAGGGCACAGCATGCTTATTGTTTTCCCCTGTTGTAGCATAGACATGACTTGTATACTTGTGTGATTGGTATTAATGTCTATGAACGTGTGATACTTGGCTTGATTTAAGTGTGATAAGAGAATCACGGCAGAGTGATGATTGATTATATTATGGGATCGGGTCGTACCCCACGGCAGAGTGATGATTGATTATATTATGGGATCGGGTCGTACGCCACGGTAGAGTGATAATTGATTATATTATGGGATCGGGTCGTACGCCACGGAGAGATTGAGACTACCAGGGTGGGATCGGGCCGTACACCACGGCGAGATTGAGACTACCAGGGTGGGATCGGGTCGTACGCCTCGGCGAGATTGAGACTACCAGGGTGGGATCGGGTCGTATGCCACGGCGAGATTGAGATTACCAGGGTGGGATCGGGCCGTACGCCAAAGCGAGATTGAGACTACCAGGGTGGGATCGGGTCGTACGCCACGGCGGATATCAAACTTGTTTGAGTTGAGATTGGTATTTGATGCCGGATATTGATGTACTTGATTATTTGTTTTACATGCCTACAGTTTTCTTTACATCCTGCTTACCTTACGATTGTTGGACCTTAGTGAGTATCGAGTCGATCTCTCGTCACTACTTCTTCGAGATTAGACGGGATACTCACTGGGTACATATTTATATATATGTACTCATGTTGCACTTTCTTTCCTTTTCTGTACTTGATTGTACAGGTCTGGAGGCTGGTCCATCTGATTTTCAGGCCTGTGCCAGATATTGATAGCGTGGTCATACTTCACGGTGAACTGCTTTCCTGGCGACTTCCTAGCAGCACCCTGGAGTTTCTTTTGTTATGCTCTCTGTCTATTTCATTCAGACTTAGACCATGTATATGTTGTAGTCATTGTATATTTAGTAGTTGCCCGTGACACTCGTGACACTAGTTCCTGGCAGACACGCGGTATATATTTTTTTTGGGGTTTTGGGATGTATATCTATGTATATGTTTTATTTCGGCCTTGTATCTACTATGATTTTACCTTCACTCAACGCTAGTATCATGTTAGTTGTTATAAACTGGTAATCATTGACTTGTTTGATCGAATGGGAAGGGTATCACTTAGTGAAAGTTATTTCGGCTTGCCTAACCCCACTGTTGGGCGCCATCGCGACCTGAATTAGGATTTGGGTCGTGACAACGTGGTATCAGAGCCTTAGGTTCACGTATTCTCACGAGTCACGGGCAAACCCAGTAGAGTCTTGCGGATTGGTACGGAGACGTCTGTACTTATCTTCAGAAGGCTATAGGGCGTTAAGAAACTCCTTTTGTTGATGTCCTATCGTGCAATCGGTGATGTACTCAAACTTGTTCTTCTACTCTCTCACAGATGGTGAGGACGCGTGCTTCACATGTTCCTGATCCAGGGGAGGCTGCTACCCTCGCCGCTCGAGGCCGCGGTAGAGGTAGGGGTAGGGCTTCTGTTCGTAGTAGGGGGCGAGGGCGTCCTAGAGCTGTACCGGTTGCACCGATTAGGGATCCTTATGTTGAGGATTAGGATGAGCTGCCTCCAGTAGTTCCACCACCAACTGAGTTTATGACGGCGCCGGGTTTCCAAGAAGTCATGGGTCGTATGCTAAGGTTCATGGACACTATGTCCCAGGAAGGGGTACTTCCATCAGATCCTACTACTTCCCAGGCAGGAGGGGGAGTTCAGACCCCTACCGCTCAGGCTACAGGACCAGCAGCAGCAGTACATCGTACTCTAGAGATTCCACCAGTGATCGCGGTTCAGCCTGGGGTGGCAGAACCGGAGCCCAGGCCAGTTGCAGAGATAGACCAGCAGAAGCTGCTGGGTAGATGGACCCAGCTTCGCCCTCCGACCTTTGGGGGTGAGCGGGGAGAGGATGCACAGGATTTTATCGAGAGGTGCAGGGACAGACTGCACAACATGAGGATATTAGAGTCACATAGGGTAGACTTCACGACATTTCAGCTTGAGGGCAAAGCTCGTCGCTGGTGGCAGTCTTATGTACTCAGTAGACCAGCAGGGTCTCCACTGGTTACTTGGGAGCAGTTTATTCAGTTATTTTTGGATAGATACATTCCACCATCTGAGAGGGAGAAGCTTCGGGGTCAGTTTGAGAGGTTAGAGCAGGGGCAGATATCCGTGTCAGATTATGAGGCCAGGTTCTCAAAGTTGTCTCGCCATGCTCTCATGATATTGCCTATAGATGCTGAGAGGGTTCGACGGTTTGTGGCAGGCTTACATCCAAGTATCAGGACTTCCATGGGCAGAGAGGTGAAGATGGGTACCCCATATCAGCTTGTAGTCGAGATAGCTCGACGTATCGAGGGTTACCGTGTGAGGAGTAGAGAGCAGGGTCAGCAAGACAAGAGGCCCTGGTTCACAGGTGACTTCAGAGGGGATCCAGCTAGGGCCAGGGGTCAGTACGGAGGTGTCCAGTTCAGCGGGCCTTCCTATTCAGCACCTCCAGTACCTCCTAGGGTTGTTCCATTCAGGCCCCAGTTTAGCGCCATGCCAGAGTGCTCCTATCATCCTCCAGCCATCCAGAGTGCACCCAGCAGTTATTCTAGCCATCAGAGATCCTCCAGTTCTTATCCCAGTGCTTTACCAGAGGATTCACACCGCTCTTCAGCTATTCAGGGTTCCTCCTCTTCAGGGCAGCGAGCAGTAGTGCCAGGGGGTTGCTTCGAGTGTGGGGATCTGAGTCACGCATGGAGGTTTTGTCCCAGGTATCGGGGCAAGGCCGTGCAACAGAGCCAGTAGCCTATGATTACAGCACCAGCATCACGACCACCTAGGGGTGGAGGTCAGGTTGGCAGGGGTCGCCCTAAAGGGGGAGGCCAGCCAGGAGGGGGTCGTTCAGCTCCAGCTCGTCCTGGGGGAGCTCAGTCATCGGGTGCTCCAGCCAGATTTTATGCTATTCCATCCAGGGCAGACGCAGTGGCATCAGATGTCGTGATTACAGGTATTATTTCGGTCTGTGGTAGAGAGGCTTCAGTGCTATTTGATACAGGGTCTACATATTCATATGTTTCAGCATTATTTGCCCATTCTCTAGATGTTATTTGTGAGTTTTTGGGTTCTCCCTTGTATGTATCCACTCCTGTGGGCGACTCTGTAATGGTAGACCGGGTATACCGGTCTTGTGTGATTACTTTCTGTGGGTTTGAGACTAGAGCCGACCTGTTGTTGCTTGATATGGTTGATTTAGAGGTCATTTTGGGCATGGATTGGCTATCCCCTCATCATGCTGTCCTAGATTGCCATGCCAAGACAGTTACATTAGCCATGCTTGAGTCACCGAGGTTAGAGTGGAGAGGTGCTTCAGTTAGTGCCTTCAGTCGGGTCATTTCCTTCATGAAAGCTCGGCACATGGTCGAGAAAGGGTGTCTGTCTTATCTTGCTTTTGTGCGGGACGCCACCGCCGAGTCTCCTACCCTTGATTCAGTGCCTGTCGTTCGGTATTTTCCGGATGTGTTTCCTTCAGATCTTCCGGGCATGCCTCCAGATCGAGATATAGATTTCTTCATTGATTTGGCTCCAGATACTCAGCCTATTTCTATTCCTCCCTATCGTATGGCTCCTAAGGAGCTAAAGAAACTGAAAGAGCAGCTTGAGGAGTTGTTGGCGAAGGGATTTATTAGGCCGAGTGTGTCGTCGTGGGGTGCTCCAGTCCTATTTGTGAAGAAGAAGGATGGGTCTATGCGGATGTGTATCGACTACCGCCAGTTAAATAAAGTGACCATCAAGAACAAGTATCCTCGGCCGCGCATTGATGATTTGTTTGATCAGCTACAGGGTGCTCGTGTGTTCTCTAAGATTGATCTGAGGTCTGGTTATCACCAGTTGAAGATTCGGGCTTCTAATGTCCCGAAGACTACATTTTGCACCAGATATGGCCACTATGAGTTCTTAGTGATGTCCTTTGGCTTGACTAATGCCCCAGCAGCATTTATGGACTTGATGAATAGGGTATTCAGGCCGTATATCAACTCCTTCGTTATTGTTTTCATTGATGATATATCTATCTACTCACGGAGCCTGGGAGAGCACGAGCATCATTTGAGAGTTGTACTTCAGGCCTTGCGAGAGCAGAAGTTGTATGCTAAGTTCTCCAAGTGTGAGTTTTGGTTAGAGTATGTGGCATTTCTGGGGCATGTGGTGTCCGGTGAGTGCATCAAGGTTGATCCGCAGAAGATTGAGGCAGTTTAGAGTTGGTCGCGTCCTACTTCAGCTTCTGAGATCAGGAGTTTTCTGGGTTTAGCAGGTTATTAGCGTCGGTTCGTGAAGGGGTTTTCTTCTGTTGCAGCCCCATTGACTAGATTGACTCAGAAGAATGCTCCATTTCTGTGGTCCGACGATTGTGAGGAGAGCTTTCAGAAACTCAAGTTAGCATTGACTTCAGCACCAGTGTTATCATTGCCTTCTGATTCGGGAGTATATGCAGTGTATTGCGACGCTTCACGCGTCAGGTTGGGATGCGTGCTGATGCAGGATGGCAGGGTTATTGTTTATGCTTTGCGCCATCTAAAGGTTCATGAAAAGAATTACCCTGTGCACGATTTGGAGTTGGCGGCGATTGTTCATGCTCTGAAGATATGGCGGTATTATCTATCTGGTGTATCTTGTGAGGTCTATACTGACCACCGCAGCTTGCAGTACCTGCTTAAGCAGAGGGACCTTAATTTGAGGCAGCGGAGGTGGCTTGAGTTGTTGAAAGACTATGATCTCACTATTCTGTATCATCCGGGCAAGGCAAATGTAGTGGCGGATGCATTGAGAAGGCGAGCAGCTAGCATGGGTAGTTTGTCCTACATCTCAGCTGAGGAGAGGCCTTTAGCCTTGGACATTCAGTCCTTGGCCAACCATTTGGTAAGATTGGACCTTTCAGAGCCCTGTCGAGTTTTAGCTCATGTGGTAGCTCAATCTTCTTTATTGGGAGAGATCAAGGCTCGACAGTTTGATGATCCCCGCCTAGTAGAGCTTAGGGATACGGTGGTCCAGGGCAGGGCCAAGGGGATTACTTTGGGAGAGGATGGTGTTCTACGACTCCAGGGCCGATTGTGTGTTCCTAATGTTGATGGCCTGAGGGAGAGGATTCTAGCAGAGGCTCACAGTTCTCGGTATTCTATTCACCCAGGAGCTACGAAGATGTACCGTGATTTGAAGCAGCACTACTGGTGGAGGCGGATGAAGAAAGACATTGTTCAGCATGTGGCTAGGTGTCTTAATTGTCAGCAGGTTAAGTACGAGCATCAGCGGCCAGGAGGCTTGTTTCAGCAGATGCCCATTCCTCAGTGGAAATGGGAGCGTATCACTATGGACTTCGTGGTTGGGTTGCCTCGGACTTTGCGGAAGGTTGATGCGGTTTGGGTCATTGTGGATAGATTGACCAAATCGGCACATTTCATTCCTGTGGCTACTACTTATACTACAGAGAGGCTAGCTCAGATTTACCTTCGTGAGATAGTCCGGTTGCATGGTGTGCCGGTTTCTATCATTTCAGATCGGGGTCCTCAGTTCACTTCGCACTTCTGGAAAGCTTTGCACAGCGAGATGGGTACTTAGATAGACCTCAGTTCAGCATTTCACCCTCAGACTGATGGTCAGTCAGAGCGTACAGTTCAGATTTTGGAGGATATGCTCAGGCTTGCGTGATTGTTTTCGGGGTTCAGTGGGACCAGTTCTTGCCTTTAGCGGAGTTTGCATACAATAATAGTTATCATTCCAGCATCGAGATGGCTCCAGTTGAGGCTTTATATGGTTGGCAATGCCGTTCTCCGATTAGGTGGTTTGAGCCTGATGAGGCCAAGTTATACGGTTCAGATCTGGTCAGAGATGCCTTGGAAATGGTGAAGATTATTCAGGAGAGGCTCCGTACAGATCAGTCTAGGCAGAAGAGCTACGCAGATCAGCGGGCACGTGGTGTAGCATTCATGGAGGGAGATAAGGTCATGTTGAAGGTTTCGCCGATGAAGGGCATTATGATATTTGGGAAGAAAGGCAAGTTGAGCCCCAGGTTTATAGGTCGTTTCGAGGTGCTGAAGTGGGTTGGAGAGGTTGCTTATGAGCTTGCTTTGCCTCCAGCCTTATCAGGAGTTCACCCAGTATTTCATGTATCTATGATTCGGAGGTATCACGCCGACTTCTCGCACGTGGTTGATTACAGCACTATCCAGTTAGATGAGAAGTTGGGCTTCGAAGAGGAGCCAGTTGCCATTATTGATAGGCAGGACCGCCAGTTGAGGTCTAAGACAGTTTCTGCGGTTAAGGTCCAGTGGAGGGGCCAACCAATTGAGGAGGTGACTTGGGAGTCCGAGAGGGACATGCGGAGAAGATTTCCACAGCTATTCAGCACTCCAGGTATGATTCTAGTCCCATTCGAGGACGAACGTTTATTTAAGAGGTGGAGAATGTAACGACCCAGCCGGTCGTTTTGCGTATCAGGGTCCCATTTCCTTAAATGAAACCTTGCATAGCGGCTATTCGTTCTTTATGACTCGCGGGAGCGGGTGGTCCGGGATTTGGGAATGATTTGGATGGTTTAGGAACACTTGGTTCCTTAAGGCTGGCCTATTTGGCCAAGTTTGACTTCGGTCAACATTTTGAGCAAACGACCTCGGAATCGAGTTCTGACAGCTCCAGTAGCTCCGTATGATGATTTCGGACTTGGGCGTATGTTCGGCTCGGGTTTCTGATGACCCGGGAGCATTTCGGCGCCCGAAATGGAAATCAGGATTTCCTTAAGTTTAGAATTTGGCCTGGAACGAGACTTTATGTTATCGGGGTCCGAATGGAATTCTGGTACCGGAAATAGTTCCGAATAGTCATTTATGACTTGTCTGCAAAATTTGGGGTCATTCCGANAAGTTCGAGCGAGTCTGTATCATGAATACAGACTTGCCGGTGCTTTTGGACGGGGTCCCGGGGGGCTTGGGGGTGTTTTACACCCCCGGAGCTAAGTTGAAAAAACCAGGAATTTTTCTGTCTGGTTTCCTTCTCTGCGATCGCAGAGAAGTAATTATGCTGGGCCATCCAATGTTCTCTGCGATTGCAGACATCACTCCGCGATCGCATAAGGTCCCCTTCCCAACCCTCTGTGAACGCAGACTCACCCCTGCGATCGCACAAGTCACCTACCCCCTCCCCCTACTGCCTGTTTCTCTCTGTGGTTGCAGACCTCACTCCTGCGATCGCATGAGCCTACCTCCCTACCCTCTGCGATCGCAGGCCCCATCTATGCGATCGCATAGTGCTTCCTGGGGGCCAGGGTCATTTGTTCTCCGCGATTGTAGGCCTGATGTCGCGATCGCAGTGAAGGTTTTCCTGGGCAGTATTTAAATGTCCAATTACGGGATTCTTCTTCATTATTCAATACTCAACCTCCATTAGAGCTCCTCAAATCTAGGGGAAAGCTGTCCAAGGTCAAGTCCTTCCAGGTTAGTATGATTTTCTCTCTAAATTCATGAATTTATTATGGAAATCTAACTAGTTATTTATTAAAATATCAAAAATCATGAAATTTGGTAGACATTCCCAGGGCTTTTTAGCCATGAACTCCTAAATAAATTATGTAATTACGATCCTTGGGCTTCGGGCAATTTATTCCTTCGAGAATTTTCAAAATCTGAACGCGTGGGCCCGGTGTCGAAATTTAAAAAAACCTTCAAGAATACTATATTTGGGATTTCTTGTTAATTCTTATTCTTGGAGCATAAATTGATTCAATTATGCTATGTTTGGCTAGCTGTGAGCCGTCGAGGGTAGTTTCAGAATTTCGGGCGCATATTTTTATCCAGTCCTTGGTCCGAGGAGTGCTTTTATCGAGGTGAGTCTCCTTTCTAACCTCGTAAGAGGGAAATTGTCCCTCTAGGTAACCTTTTTTGCTATGTGATCTTGTTTGGGGGCTACGTACGCACCGAGTGACGAGAGTCTGTACGTAGTGGCTATTACTGCTTCGTTCAGGTAGCTAGGGCACAGCATGCTTATTGTTTTCCCATGTTGTAGCATAGACATGACTTGTATACTTGTGTGATTGGTATTGTTGTCTTTGAACGTTGTGATACTTGGCTTGATTTAAGTGTGATAAGAGAATCACAGCAGAGTGATGATTGATTATATTATGGGATCGGGTCGTACGCCACGGCAGAGTGATGATTGATTATATTATGGGATCGAGTCATACGCCACGACAGAGTAATGATTGATTATATTATGGGATCGGGTCGTACGCCACGGCAGAGTTATGATTGATTATATTATGGGATCGGGCCGTACGCCACGGCGAGATTGAGACTACCAGGGTGGGATCGGGTCGTACGCCACGGCGAGATTAAGACTACCAGGGTGGGATCGGGTCGTACGCCACGGCGAGATTGAGACTACCATGATGGGATCGGTTCATACGCCACGGCGAGATTGAGACTACCAGGGTAGGATCGGGCCGTACGCCACGGCGAGATTAAGACTACCAGGGTGGGATCGGGCCGTACGCCACGGCGAGATTGAGACTACCAGGGTGGGATCGGACCGTACGCCACGGCGGATATCAAACTTGTTTGATTTGAGATTGTTATTTGATGCCGGATATTGATGTACTTGATTATTTGTTTTACATGCCTACAGTTTTCTTTACATCCTGCTTACCTTACGACTGTTGGACCTTAGTGAGTATCGAGTCGACCTCTCGTCACTACTTCTTCGAGATTAGACGGGATACTCACTGGGTACATATTTATATATATGTACTCATGCTGCACTTTCTTTCCTTTTCTGTACTTGATAGTACAGGTCCGGAGGCTGGTCCATCTGATTTTCAGGCCGGTGCCAGATATTGATAGTGTGGTCATACTTCACGGTGAGCTGCTTTCCTGGCGACTTCCTAGCAGCACCCTGGAGTTTCTTTTGTTATGCTCTCTGTCTATTTCATTCAGACTGAGACCATGTATATGTTGTAGTCATTGTATATTCAGTAGTTGCCCGTGACACTCGTGACACTAGTTCCTGGCAGACACGCGGTATATATTGTTTTTGGGGTTTTGGGATGTATATCTATGTATATGTTTTATTTCGGCCTTGTATCTACTATGATTTTACCTTCACTCAAGGCTAGTATCATGTTAGTTGTTATAAACTAGTAATCATTGACTTATTTGATCAAATGGGAAGGGTATCACTTAGTGAAGGTTATTTCGGCTTGCCTAACCCCGCTGTTGGGCGCCATCGCGATCTGAATTAGGATTTGGGTCGTGACAATAGCAATGTAAAAGTTCCTTAAGAAAGACGCCCCACAATATGATCGCACTATAATTGGTTAATGTACTTCCACTTAAAGAATTTCAAACGAGTAGAAATGGCTTTGTAGCCGTTCGATAGTTTAAAAGGGAATCACTTGCTTGATCAAAAGTTTTAAAAAAAAATTAACGAATTGAAATTGAGTTGTAATAACTGTTGTTGATGTGTTAAAATTAAAAGAAGAAGAATCTCGATCACATCATCGCGGCAGAAATAAATTCCAACAAAGAGAAAGTAATTGTGCTTACTATATACTAAAAGGAAAACTGCTTTTGCCAATTAATATAAATAAAAAATGCCTCTCGTTATTCATCGTATTTCAAACATTTTGTTGGAAAGAACACAAGCGCAGAGTAATGGCATACACAATTTGTGATGTTGACTCGTTTGGTGATCAGAGACATGTTCAAGTTTTTCCTTTCTTTTGTTTGGTTATTAAAAGGAAAATAATTTGAAAGAAAGCAATATCCTCTGGTTCCTTCTGCTTTAGCTGGATGAGAAGTGAGTTTAAGATGTCCTTTCTCGAGTCCGGAACCAAAATGTGATTATTTTAGACATGTAGAACAATAATATGTGGAAAAAAAAAAAGTACAAAAGTATGTATAACGCCCAAAAACTGTGCGCTATACCTTAACGGTAATTTTTGCCGTTAAGGTATAGCGCCCAGTTTTTGGGCGCTGTACAAAAAAAAAGTACACAGGTATAGCGCCCTTATTACCGGCGCTATACACTAAATACACTAAAAGATTGGGTGGCCCACTGGTTGAAGGCTAGATGTGAAGATGGTTTTGTATTTGAGGTACAAGGTTCAAACCCCTACACCAACATTTTTATATTTTCCTATTTCTTTTCCATTTTTTGTTTCTTTTCATTATTTGGTTTAAGTGTTTAGATATAAATACTTTAATAGAAAAGTCATTTATTATTTCTTTAAAAAATAACCAATACTTTTAATAGTTATTATTTGTGTTTTACGTAAAATAAAATTATTTTTTTTCCTTTTATTTTCAAATTAGAATTATAAGTTTTATTTTATAGTTAAAATTTCCATAAGAGAATTATATATATATATTGGTTGAATTATTTTATTTTTTGATATCTTTTTTTTCTAAATTTAGTTAGCAAATATATATTATTCAATAGATAAGAAAAGAATACAATCCAAAAAAAAACTATATTTTGAATCTAGAGTTAATCATACTTATTTGTAAGTATCATTTAATAGGCCTTTAAACATTAGCAATACCGTAATTATAGGAAACTTCCCTATATTAGAAATTTATTTTATATTTTTAACATTTTATTTTAATCATAGAAAAATATTTTCTTATTGTTGAGCATATTATATCTAAATACTGTAGTAATATTTTATTATTCTTTTATTTCTTTATGTACAATTTTCAAAAAAAAATATGAAAGAAAAACTCATCTCAAATTCAAATAATTCTTATAATTTTATTTTCTAAATTAGACCGCATTTTTAAAAAACTACTCTATGCATTTTTTTTACCTTTAAGATATGAATTAAGTTTCTAATTTTTATTAGTAAAATTACATATAATTTGAAATTTATTTTGTATTTTAAATTTTATTATTATTTTTATTATTTTTATTTTGAATAATTCTTTTAAAAAAAATATCTTTGTGTTTGAATACTCAGTTATAATTACGGTATTGCTAATGTTTAAAGGACTATTAAATGATACTTACAAATAAATATGATTAACTCTAGATTCAAAATATAGTTTTTTTGGATTGTATTCTTTTCTTATCTATTGAATAATATATATTTGCTAACTAAATTTAGAAAAAAAAGATATCAAAAAATAAAATAATTCAACCAATATATATATATAATTCTCTTATGGAAATTTTAACTATAAAATAAAACTTATAATTCTAATTTGAAAATAAAAGGAAAAAAAAAAAATTTATTTTACGTAAAACACAAATAATAACTATTAAAAGTATTGGTTATTTTTTAAAGAAATAATAAATGACTTCTCTATTAAAGTATTTATATCTAAACACTTAAACCAAATAATGAAAAGAAACAAAAATGGAAAAGAAATAGGAAAATATAAAAATATTGGTGTAGGGGTTTGAACCTTGTACCTCAAATATAAAACCATCTTCACATCTAGCCTTCAACCAGTGGGCCGCCCAATCTTTTAGTGCATTTAGTGTATAGCGCCGGTAATAAGGGCGCTATACCTGTGTACTTTTTTTTTTTTGTATAGCGCCCAAAAACTGGGCGCTATACCTTAACGGCAAAAATTACCGTTAAGGTATAGCGCCCAGTTTTTGGGCGTTATACATACTTTTGTACTTTTTTTCTCACCTATTATTGTTTTACATGTCCAAAATAATCACATTTTGGTTCCGGACTCGTCCTTTCTCCACCTCGACCCAAACTTAAAATTACTACTGGCATTATTTTTTTATTAGTCTGTTTTAAAAAGATTGGGACATTTCAATATTTCTTAATAGAAAATATTTATAGCCACACAAGTTTCATAAATATCAAAAGTCTTCCCTTCTTTATTAAAGTTTGAGTCAAGTCAAACTAGGACAATCTTTCTAAAATAGAGGGATAGAGTTGAAAACAAATTTGTTTATCTTCATCTCCACTTACTATTCTATTATCCGTATTTTTCTCCTCCCTCGTTTTACTTTTGAAGGACAAATATTTGAGTTAAAGTTGTATGTATTCATCAAGTCGCAATCACCTAACAGGCACATGTTATTATATTAATTGCTTGGTAAAAATTGTAACTAATCTACAATAACAGGTTAATTGTGTATATTATTTAAATACTAATCATATTGTTGATAACATGAAGCTATACTTTCTAACCTGCAATCACTAACAAATTAAATACTTAGATGCGTTGGAATCAAAATGAGTTTTTCTTGTATCTTGGAAATAAACAGCCGATTTATTTATAGATGAGGATGACTGCTGTATTCATTCCCTCCCTATCTATACACTACATTTCGACATGTTCCCTAAACTTAATTCAGAATTGAATGTGTTAGTTGCTTTTCTTAAACACACAAAGTTGTCAATCATGAGCTGGAAAAATCAGAATTGCATATCTTGTTTGTGTGTTGTGTCAACATCATCTGATCAAGCAGATTTTACTGCGAGTCCGGAACTGAAATGTAGTACTTTTTGACACAAAGAACATTAATATATGTAAAAAAAAAGAGTACCAAACTATATATAACGCTCAAAAATTGTGCGATATACCTTAACGGTAACTTTTGCCATTAAGGAATAGCGTCCAGTTTTTGGGCGCTATACATAAAATAAAATAAAAAATTAATGTATAGCGCCCAAAAACTGGACGTTATACATTAATTTTTATTTTTTTATGTATAGCGTCCAGTTTTTGGGCGCTATACCTGAAAAAGCTGACACAGTAGGTATAGCGCCCAAAAACTGGACGCTATACCCATTTTTTTAAACCCCCCATCGTCTTCTTCAAGACCGTCCCCTCCCCATTTTTTTAAATTATCCACCATTGTTGGTCCCCCCACTCCCCAGCTGCCCCACGCTTTTTTTTCTTTTTAAATGTGTGCCCCCCGTCACACAAAAGGTGTAGAACGTAGGTCCCACTTCGGAGTAGAACATCGTATTACTGTGGGTTCACTCTTTGGGGGTCAAATTTTCAACCAATTTGCTTTCCAAAAATACTAAATCGAGGTATTTCGGTTTATTTATGTTGAAAATTTTATAATAATGCATATTAGTTGATTTGAATGTGTTATATTTCGTATTATGTTTTATTTGGGAAACTAGTATGTATGTTCATTTATCCGGATTTAATATTAGTGTTTTATAAAAAAATATAAAATTGTGAAATAAATTTGTCTGTTAATATCCGGATTTATATATTTGTGTTTCCATATCGTTTTGTGTTTTATTTGTGATTAAAATGTATTTATTGTTTATGTTTAGTTTAGATTATTTTTTAGCGTAGTAAAATGTAAACCTTTTTAGCGTAGTAAAATGTAGAGCCTTGTAGCGTAGTATTTTAGCCTAGAATCCCTTTAGTTTAAGTATCTTATACTAGTAGTTGAAAATGCAAACTTTGTACAATTAAGTTATTAAAAATTATGAATTTAAATTATAAAACAAACACACAAAATTATAAAAATATTGAAATTGACACACATAATTATTAATGTTAGTTTGGTGTCACTGGGCCTCAAATATCGATCCTGGAACCCATAGGTGTGTGTCTATATATATATATATATATATACAATTAAATAACGAAAAATTATGAATTTAAATTATAAAGCAAACACACAAAATTATAAAAGATATTGAATTTGACACACATAATTATTAATGATAGTTTGGTGCTACTGGGCCTCAAATATCGAGTCTGGAACCCATAGGTATAAATATTGTATAACTCTAAAAATTGTGTAACTCAGAAAATTATTATTTAATTTACAGATTAAACATACAATTAATGTTGTTTTAATTTACAATTGACGACATGGACGCGCCCATACATCCCGGCCCTCACTCGTTTGAGCTATTAGTCCTACAGGGCGAGCATAGATCCGCTTTTATATGGGACGAACAGTTACTGACGCAGACCCTCCGCGCTAGGAGAGTGGATGACATGTGGGATTTTTTGAGGGATCGAGATTTACATCCCCGTGTAGTCCAGTGCCTGGAGGAGTTGGAATTTTATAGGATTATTGAGATCGGCCGGATACAGCTCGACTGGGC
The DNA here is from genome assembly GCA_005239495.1 of Nicotiana undulata. Lineage (NCBI taxonomy): Eukaryota > Viridiplantae > Streptophyta > Magnoliopsida > Solanales > Solanaceae > Nicotiana > Nicotiana undulata. The sequence goes on along the minus strand of ML263242.1, from coordinate 42,492 downwards.
TTTGATCACGACGTTGATTGAGCGGTGGCGACCGGAGACGCATACTTTCCACCTGCCCATTGGCGAGGCCACCATCACCCTGCAAGACGCTGAGGTTTTATATGGCCTCCCCGTTGATGGCTTGCCCGTTTCACTGCCTATGCATATGAGATATTTTTCGCGGGCGGATTATTTGGATATACTGCACAGGCTCACGGGTTTCAGGCCGCAGGACGATACTGCATCGTCGGGGGCCAGTCGTATGCAATTGACCCCTATTAGAGAGTACCTGGAGGTAATCCACCCCACTATCACCGACGAGTCAGCGGAGGAGGATATTGCCTGATATACGAGGTTGTTGTTGCTTCTTCTATTTGGGGGAGTCTTGTTCCCGAACACTTCGGGGAACCTAGTGAGTCTGAGGTTTCTTCATCATATTGCGCGGTTTGATGACTTACCCTATTACAGCTGGGGTGGTGTTGTTCTCGCATATTTGTACAGGCAGATGTGTCGGGCTTGCATGGGCACACAAAGAGACATTTGTGGCTTTCTGCCGCTTCTACAGGTGACAACATATTCAAATAATATGTTCATTAGTTACAATTCTACCTAGTTGGAATTAATTATACCTTACGTCAACTTTGTATGTTAGGTTTGGGCCTAGGAGCGGTTTTTGCAGTTTCATCCACCTCTACCACAGTTACCTCCTAATGTACCACTTCTGTTTCTCCCTCTAGCCAGGAGGTGGGTTCTCCGCCGTACACTTGCACGAGAGTATGATGCTCATCATAATCTCCCCCTCTGCAGGGATGTGTTGGATCTGCTGGAGGGCGCACAGGTGAATATCTACCTAAACTTACCTGGATTAGATTAACTTAGTGTTGCGCATACTCACGGTTTGTGTTATTATTTGATAGTTCATCTGGATGTCGTACAACGACGATTTGATCGGTACCCTGCCAGCTTATTGCTCGTTCGGTAGACCTATTTGGTGCACTTCTGCCCCGCTCATATGCCTCGATATTGTGGAGCATCATGCCTCTGAGCGGGTACTTCGTCAGTTTGACCTTCCGCAGTGTATACCGAAGCCGCCTATATGGCATGCTATACATTATCAGAGGGATGATTGTTCATGGCGGACGACACATTTATGACATGTCTTGCGGCGCAGATGCATATTTGGGTTCCGTATACGCGTTCTCTTCTGCACCTATAATTTACGCAAATAGGACTTGTTACACACAATTTTAAATGGTTCTGGAGGCCAATAATGCTCAGCACCCACTGGCTGCAACTGACCACTATATGTGATTAGGTATTTGGAAACACTATATTGTTGATCAACATAGTTGGTCTCCCCATAACCAATACGTTAAAAACACTTGATGGCATGTGAGCAAGGCATGTGATAGATGAACCATTTCCCACAGGAGCATTACCTTGCTGATTCATTTACATTATGTACATTATTACCCCGACTATTATGGATAGCGGTGCGAACTTCAAAAACATTTCTTTCGTTATCATACTGCAAAAATGAATGCCAATGTGTTCGCCGTCTGTATTTCTCAAATCTTATCATTGGCACTGGCATAAATTCAACACCCCTTTCCATCAACTTCGTTGCAGCTGCAGGCCGTTCAACAAACCTCTCCGCCATCTGCTTGAACGACATCCGCACCATGGCTGTGACAGGCAATCCTCTTGCGACTTCAATAACCCGTTGAAAGACCCTGACACGTTTGTAGTAAGAATTCCCCATTGTCTGCCACCATCCGCATGCAAAGTTCACTTTTCAGGGTGATGTCGCATTAACCAACAATAGGTTGCCTCGTCTTCTTGCCTGATAGATTCCATATGCCTCCGAAATTTATGATGTTGGTGGTCTGTTGCTGCCATCCACATCAAATCATGTAGATCCTTGTTGGGATATGCCTTCTGGAAATTGGCCTTAAAGTGCCTCACATAGTAACGGTGCTATGCATAAGGTTCTTTCCATGAAGGCAAGTTCTCCACAGAACTTAAGATACCACCGTGCCGATCAGATATTAGACAAATACCGGAACGCTGTTTGACAACGTGCTCTTTCAAGTGGTTCAAAAACAGTGTCCACGTCTCTGTGCTTTCATTGGCACAAACAGCAAAAGCTAGAGGAAATATCTGTCCATTTGCATCTACTGCCACGGCTATCAATAGCTTGATATCGTACTTTCCATAGACATGAGTTCCGTATATGGATATTACGGGCCGGCAATGCAAAAAAACATCAATTGCTGGTTTAAACGCACATAACACGTAATTGAATATGTATTCTGGTGTTCCCGGACTCCGCTCAAGCTTCCATTCAACAACCGTCCCGGGGTTAAAGTGCTGCAGTGCGGCTATGTACTTTGGCAGAGATGCAAAATACTTATCCCAATTACCGTAGACAATTTCAAATGCTCGTTTGTGCCCGAGAAATGCCTTTCTTTTCGTAATTGTATGGACATATTCCTGGTGGAATGATGTAATGCACTCTTTGATTTTATACCTTATGGACGCTTCGAGGTGCGGAATAAGTACAGGAGATATCAAGTCAATATCCAAGTTGAAGTGATTCCCGTTGAATGTGTCCATTTCGCATGTATGGGTGGGAATGTATTTACCCACTTTCCACAGACCTGTCTTCTTCTTGGTCGCACGCAACATCCAATTACATGGCCAAAATCACCTGCGGCAAGTAGCCTTGTATACCAACGGACTTGCCTCTTTAACCATCATCTCACGACACTCTTTTACGTTGTGCATTTTACAAGCCCTGCTTACACGCGCTTTATCAGGAAAAAGCATCCCATTTGCAAGCACCGTTGGTCTAGACTCATCCCACATTGTTGTCCGGATTTCATCTAAATCCCTTGTGAGAGCTTCCACATCCGGCACGCTTGGCAAGTTATCAATGTAAGGAATCTCCCTTGAATGAAACGGCACTTCGGACTCGTACACTCTTCGTCTAGGGGGTTTGGAGCATACTCTCTCTTCAAATCATGACCTTCCTCCTCATCACCATCCTCACGAGGAAAGGGTGTCTCGTCTCCGGATTCATCGGCATTGTTGTCGTAATCACTGTTCTCTTCCTCACTCTATGCATCTGCCAGATCCCGATTTAATACGTCATTTTCGGGCAATTGAGTGAGTACGGGTGGTTCAACTTGCTCGTTTTCACTGCACAACCAACAAAAATATAAGCTACTGAAATTAATAAATACTTTCCATATAGCTATATCACTTCACTTACAAGTCGTAATGTGATGAAATTCCATGATGGACGTTTTCAATTAGGTGATGACTCCCGGATGGACCACTTGTAAAATTCATATCCGGCTGGTACCCCCTGTTAAATATATGAGCGTTAATACAAATTCAATACACCAAAAATGTACATAATTAACACAAATGAAAATTGAAGTTTACCATTCGTCTTGTGAATTATGGAAAGCAGGAGAGAAATTATTTTCTCGTTGCTCATTCGCCGGCGGTGATAAGTTTAAATCAAGGAAAACTCTTTTATCCGGAACCTGTCCGGCAAAAACTGCTCCAGAATAACCACCCGATGACTGGGGGTTATCCCTACTACGCGTAACCTCGTTTTTGGGAACATCTTCGACCTTGACGTACATCTCCAACATTGTGATCACAAGAAATTCCCGGCATTCATCCGGAGTCCTCAGAAAATCCCTCAAAGTTTCATCATCGTCGATGTTATACTCCGAGTAAAAAGCAACCTCTTGTGGAGTGACGGAATACGGATATCTTCTGGTTACTTTAAGTATCACTGAACGTTTCCTCACACTCATTTTTTTGCATAACAACGATATCAATTTATCGTACTCCATTGTAAGTGG
>ML263242.1:24967-38546 GCA_005239495.1 Nicotiana undulata | reverse complement strand
CCCCTCCCAATATAATGAAACTCTTATTCTACGCTCTTCAGACATAATGAAGTAATGCTAGAGAATTTAACAACAAAAAACGTTTGAACGAGACTATAAAAAAATTTTGAATGATTTTTCCTACAATCCTAACCTCTTTATATAGGAAATGGCTAGCCAGGCATTTTTTTTATGTATAGCGCCCAAATTCTGTGCACTATACGCGTTAAGTTATTGTTATGTCAGAAATTATTGGTGGGGCTAAAAAAATGGGTAAAGCGCCCAAAACCTGGACGCCATACATAAAAAATAAATTAATGTATAGTGTCCAATTTTGAGCGCTATACATTAAATTCTTTTTTTTTAATGTATAGCGCCCAAAAACTGGACGCTATACATTAACGGCAGAGTTACGTTAATATATAGCGCCCAGTTTTTGGGCGTTATATATAGTTTGATACTTTTTTTTTTTTTTACACATATTAATGTTTTTTGTGTCAAAAAAAATCATATTTTGGTTCCGGACTCATTTTACTACTACTACTATTAAATTTTCTTAGTCAAATGTTGGGATACAAATACAATCATCATTTTTTTTACATCAACGCTAGTCATGATTTTAACGGCTACTTCAAACTGATTTTACAAATATGTCCAAACGGTTTAAGCATATCATTTATAATTAGCACCAATTTTTCTTATTTTACATCAAACGTTATGATATCTAAAATTAAAAAGTTCAAAAATCTTAAAGCTATTAATAACATAATCTTGATCAAAATTGAAGTATATCAGATTTCAATCATGATGATAAAGCAGAACAATAAGTTTCATTAAACTAAAATAAATTTAATAAATTTAAGAGGATAGACCACTTCCAAATCAAAGGAGAGCCAACTTGATTAGGCTCTTTTTATAATCGTTCTGTTCATACACCTACCCACCGACTCAGTCACTCATCTCACCAACCAAAAAAGGTACAACCATGACAGCCCCTAGTACAACATTCGTGTTTGATTTAAGCATAAACAGAGGCGCAAGAGAGAGCCATCAACAAGAAAGCAGCTTGTTCTACTTCACCAAGCTTGTGAGTTGATCTTGGTCTTGATCTTGATCTTGGTCTCTGCAATGCTACTACTTGTCTACCAAAAGGCAACAACTTGTTATTTAATAAGGAACCATTACTGCTGCTGCTGGTACTATCTCCACTGCTGCTACTACACTGGTTTTTATTTTCAGACGATTTCTTCAATTTCTTGTCCAATCCCAGTAGTGCTCTTCTCTTCTTCCTGCTCCTGATCCCACACGCATTACACAGTGACTGCATTCACAAAATCAATCATTACAATCTTTTTAAAATATATATATAATAAAAATATATCTATATATCCTTACTGACCTTAGGGCCAGCAGGGCCACCACGCCAAAGAGGGGTTTTTGTGGTACCACAATCAGCACAAGTTTTAAGTTGGCTTTCTGTTTGGCTCATCATATCCTCAGATCCCGAACCCTATACCAAAAAAGAATCAGACATTAGTAAAGTACTATCAAAGGTAAAATGGTTCAAGGGTGGATCTCGATCACTCACTTTATCACTTTGATCCATCACTTTGATCAGCTAATTAACTTGAAAGACCAAGTGAGAAAAACATCCAACAGTAGAACAACCCCAGCTTCAATGATCACACCTAATAAAACTAAGAAAAAACCCAGAAGAAGAAATGGTAGATAAATCACACTTGATTCCAACTGATTAGACCCGCTCAACAACTCAAAAAATGAAGAGATAGGAAAAGAGCAAGTAGTGGCCGATACGAGGATATCAAAAACAAAAAAAAAATGTGGGGTTTATAAGAGGGCTTACGAAAACCCTAGGCGCGAGGGATTGTTGAAGTGACTAAGTTACCCTTGCTTACGAAATTTTTGATCCCACGGTCGTGTCGACCCGCCATTAAAATGTTTTTTGTTATTTCCATTTTCTTTTGCCCTTTGCCGCCTTTTCTTAAATCTAGGGTTTTCAAGACTTGATCACCCCGCCAAGCTACACCCCCTTTCTCACTTCACCAACAAACGCTACGGTATATATAAGATTGAAAATAATTAATTAACAATATTCTACTACTACTACTTTCGACATGAACAGTTTTTTTTTTCTAAAACTTGCTGATCAAGGATTCATGCCAAGAGTATATATCACCTTGCAATAAGTGAATCGATTTATGAAATGTATATTTAATTTTATTTATATAAATTTATTACTAGTATATTTTTTACATAGAGTCACATGCTAAAAACGTTAGATGCAGTTGAATCTAGTGATTATAAGCGTTTCCTACTATTAGAACAAATATGAAATATATACTTGAATATTTATTCATATGTTAAACCAGATACGTAATTATTGAAATCTGCAATTGATTGCAAGTACAATAATTATGCAACCACCGTAGTCCATGCTTATATATAGCAAAGATTATTCATTCCCAATAAAATTAATAGGGTAATTTTTCAAATGTCTCGCTTGTTGGTTTTATTGTCGTTTGTCGCATGCAACGTAGTCTCTTTTTTTTTTTAAAGTAAATGATTTTATTTATCAAGTATTGTTTACCTTGAAAATGGTATTAAACAATTATATTTGATTTGTGGTTCTAAAACTATGTGATTTATTTAGTACTAGTTGTTAGGTAAGAAATGTTAAGCGTAAGTAGGAGAACAATGATAAGCAAATCGGTATGGTCACAAGACAGCCATCGACGAAGATCTTATATTCGTTGGTCGATCTGTGGATGATGACGCTGTCGAAGAGGAAGGTTCTACGTTGATTACTCGGGCCAGGAGGCCTCCCGAGGCCGTTGAGCCCGCTGGACTCGAGGCCCCTAGCCTCGAGGGAGAGACTCCAAAAGAGAAGATAGGCAAAGGCCCCGATTTTGCGGTTGGTTGTGAGACGTCGAAAAGTATTCCAAAGGGGATCTCGGGTGGTTTTCCTGAGGCCAAGATAGCAGGTCTTTCACCATTATTCTCATCTTCCTCCGAGGATGCCACGAGGGATGCTTGGAGAGGTCGCCCAAATTAGGCGAAGTCCCGAGTGGAAACGACCCTTTCCAGAGTTGCTTTACCGGGGTCGTTGAGGCCGAACCAGTAGATGCAAACTCGACCTTTAAGGAGGCTCAGCGGCTCTTTTCTGTGGTGAGTTTTTTAGAAGGCATTATAACCATTTTACATTCATACTTTCTTCTCTTTTCTAACTGGGCCTTCTTTTTTGTAGGCCTTTGACAAACTTAAGGTTGAGCTGCTCCGCTGTGAGGCCAAGTTGCGTAGGTCCTCGAACGGGGAGAAATCCCTCAGGCTTCTTTGTGATAAGAAGGCAAGAGAGCTTATACATCTTTGATCGGAGTTGAACCGATGTCATGATTACGAGGACAACCTTGCAAAGTAGGTAACTTCTGTTTTGAAGGAATTTGGGCTTCTTCTCCCATCTTCGGGGGCTAATATTTGGATGTCTCAGTTGCAGCGAAAGATCGAGATGCTGGAATGCCTTCGGGGCGAAGTTAACCAAGTCAATTCTGAATGCAACGAATTGAAGGCACATGTGGATGTCCTTGTTGCGGCAAAAAAAAAATGCTTTGGCTAAAGTTTCTGCCCTCGAGATTCAACTGCGTAATGCTCAAGATAGTAACCCGATTCAGGCGAGCAGGATATCTAAGCTTGAAACCGATCTCTTGAAGATGAAAGCCGAAGTTGTGGAGGCTCGAGCCAAAGATGAAGAGGTCCGAGTAAAGGCCGATAAGAAGGTGATCATCTATTTAAAAGATGCTACTGATGCTCAGACAGAGTTGAGGGGGGCTTCTGATCGAGAGAGAAGAAGAAATGAGTACGCCCGATACAGATCCCGGAGGGAAACCCTTGAGAAGATTCATGCTAAGGGATTCGATCTCTCGGAGGAGATAGAGCATGCCAAGGCAGACGAGTTTGACGCCAAGTTCCTCATTTTTTATGCTGAAGACAATGAGGAAGAGGTCGGTGAGGGAGCTGGTCCCTAGGGAGCTGATGAAGACATAGTCCCCGAGAGGGAAAAGACTAAGTCCCCGAGGTTAGACTAGATTTTTTCTTTCTTGATTTCTGTAAAGGGCTCTCTATGGGAGTGTTGTAAATGTATCTTTGTGCCACCATTATATAAAAAACCCTTTGGTTTTACATTTGTATGAATTTCCAACTCGCTTGTGTCTTTTGTTTTTGTTTTGAATTTTGATGTTCATCGATAATCAGTCTGATATGTTGGTTTTAAAATAAAAACCCTTAGGTTTTTGCGCTTGATGAACAATTGAAAATAGATAATAGTTGACCGTTTAGGGCTCGGTCCTTGAGTCAAGTTTTGACTCGGGCTTATCGACCCTTAGGTTTTTGGCACATTGGACCTTAGGCTCTTTAGATAGGCCCTTAGGCTCTTTAAGTTGGCCCTTAGGCTCTTTAGGTTGGCACTTAGGCTCTGACATATTGGCCCTTAGGCTCTTTTTAGATTGGGTCGATTCGAGCTCTAATATGGCTATAGTTTTCCCCCATTCTGGCCAAAGACTTTTGAAGTTTTGATTATGCCTTGGCATGTTTTGTGTTCGTCTGACTCTTCGACGGCTCGGACAAGAACCACGATTATGAGTCGATATGTGACGATAGTTGAGTACCTCGTGAGGTTTTCTCGTTGGCTGATTGTATCGAAGCCTTTTCATTGAAGGCTGATTGTTTCGAAGCCTTTTCATTGTTCGAAGCTGATATTATCAAAGCTCCTTTGCTTATGTCGGGGGTAGCCTGATTAACCGGTTTCTTTCAAAGTATTTGAAGGCCTTTAGTTTTATGGTGGCAGTCGGACGTCTCCAAGACGCGTTAATTTGGTCGTAGCCTTTTAATATGACCGTAGTCTTTATGTTCAGCCGTAGCCTTTGGTCCACGGGTGAGATGACCTCGGCGTCTATATCGAGGGTATGCCTTTTTAGGGGTCTTACAAGTTTGAATATATAGCCTTGGCCTTAATATCGGGGTTATGCATTTTTAAGGTCTTACAAATTTGGGCATGCCTCGTTGAGGTCTTGCATATTCGATTTTGCCTCACTGAGGTCTTACAAGCTCGAAGTTACCTCATTGAGATCTTATGAATTCGAGTTTTTGACGGCTCGATGAGCTGACTGTCGATGACAGTCCCCGAGTGTTCGAGAGTTTTTGGGCCCTAAGTCATTTTATGTGAAAGTAGTAAATTTCTTTGAGGCACAAAGCGTTTTGATAAGCAAAGAGGCTTCTTCTATTACTTGATATTTGTGTACATGTTTTTTCCTTCGAAGGCTCGATTATTATACATGGACACGGTTCATTTGACCATTTGGCTCAATACAACATTCTCCTATCGAGGCCCTCTTAGGCATAACTTGGTTCCTTTGAAAAGATAACCTCCGAGGGGATGCCCCCCAGTATTCGAGGTTGATTGAAAAGAAGTCTTGAATACTTGTTGAGTTTTCCTCAAGTAGCATATAGGTGTTGCCTCGTTAAAAACCTCGCCGGTAAAACCCATTTGGGATAAAACCCGATCTAATGGAAAAAGAGTACAACGCATGCTTTAAAACCCAAGGTCTTCGAGCTGGAGAGTGCTTCGACTCCTCTCAATCTAACACCTACAATAAGTTAGTATAAAACATAAATGAAAAGGGAGAAGGTCATACCTTAGCAATGGTAGCGTTTGAGCCTCTATATGTTCCAATTGCTTGGTAGTTGCTTTCCTTCCATGGTGCCCAGTTTGTAGGACATTTTGCCTATTGTTCCGAGGACACGACACAGTCCTTTATTCATTCATTCGGGTCCAACCGAGGATGCAGGTTGTTTTCTATTTGGCTGTTTGCTTGTCCTTTGGCTCCTTTGATGTAGAGGGCGTCGGTGCAGGTGCTATATCCTGCACCACGAACATCTCCCTTGTTGCATGATGCTCCCCGTACACTGTTTTTACTCCGTCCTTCGTTGGAAACTTCATCATTTGATGAAGGGTCGATGACACCACCCTCATATTATGTATCCACGACCTTTCAAGTAAGGCATTGTATCTCATGTCGCCTTCGATGACATGAAACTTGGCATCTTGAATTGTACCGGACACGTTGACTGGGAGGATGATTTCCCCCTTTGTTGTCTCACTTGCCATGTTGAATCCATTCAGGACTCGAGAGGCGGGTATGATTTGATCGAGAAATCCGAGCTTCTCCACCACCCTCGACCTGATTATGTTGGCCGAGCTACGTGGATCCATGAGCACATATTTAATTTTAACTTTATTCAAAAGAAAAGAAATTACCAGTGCGTCATTATGAGGCTGAGACAAGGTCTCGATGTCCTCTTCGCTGAATGTAAGAGTATCATCTAGTATGTAGCTCCGAGTTTGCTTTTCCCTGGTGATGGATACTTTTGTTCGCCTGAAAATGGGTCCTTGTGGGACATCGATTCCTCCAATGATCATGTGGATGATGTGATGTGGTTCTTTTGGTTCGTTCTTCCTGTTCGCCTCTCTTTACCGAAGTTGGTTCTTAGCTCGATCGCTGAGGAACTCTCGAAGGTGCCCTTCGCTGATCCGTCGGGCTACCTCTTCTCGAAGCTGTCTACAATCCTCGATCCTATGACTATGAGTGTCATGGTATTTGCATACCAATTTGGGGTTCCTTTGTGAAGGATCCGACAATATGGGTTTTGGCCACCTGGTATCTCTGATCTTACCTATGGCCGATACGATGTCTGAGGCATCGATGTTGAATTTGTACTCAGATAGACGGGGTGCCTCTACCGGCCTCGCGTGCCTATCGAACCCGGGAACCTTGACCTCGATCCGTCCTTCGATTTCTTCGAGGTATATTGCGCCTCGGGGCATTTCTTCGATATTCTACATACGGTTGGTATCTTTCCTTGTTTGGTCTCGACTCCCTTTCTGTAAATCTTGATTCCTGCTTGGATATATTGAACCTGAGAGGGCTCCTAATTGGTCGTCCTCGACCCTGATCTTCGATTGATATATGTTGTGTACATCCGCCCAAGTTAGGGTCGGATACTCAACCAAATTATACTTCAGCTGCTTCGAAGCTATCGAGCTCCGTTCGTTCAAGCCCTGAGTGAAGGCCTGCACTGCCCGGTCATCGGAGACTGGTGGTAATTACATCCGCTCCATCTGAAAGCGAGATACAAATTCCCTTAGCATCTCGTTCTCTCTTTGTTTGATTTTGAAGACGTCAGACTTCCTTGTAGTGACCTTGATGGAACCAGCATGTGCCTTCACAAAAGGGTTTGCCAACATGGAAAACGAATCTATCGAGTTTGGGGGGAGGTTATGATACCACATCATGGCCCCCTTCGACAGTTTTTCTCCAAATTTCTTCAACAAAACTGATTCGATCTCATCATCTTTATGTGATTCCCTTTTATACCACAAGTATAAGTGGTAATATGCTCATTGGGATTTGTGGTCCCATTGTACTTCGGGATGTCGGGCATCCTGAACTTCTTTGGAATGGGCTTCGGAGCTGCACTCGATGGAAATGGTATATGTACGAACTTCTTTGAATCTACACCCTTCAGAATCGTGGGTGCGCCCGGGATCTGATCGACCCTCGAGTTATATGTCTTCACTTTTTTGTCGTTAGCTTCTATATTCTTTTCTCCTGATTCAATCCTTTTGGTGAGGTCCTCGAGCATTTTCATAATAGCAGGGTATGTTGCTGACCCATTGTTACTCGATCTCTCTGGTGCCTGCTCGACTTGAGGAGCCGTTTCAGGTACTACTGTGCTCGGAGTTTTCTGCTGACTCTGTAGCTGAGCAATAGCCAATTGATATGCTTGTAGCATTTCAAAAATGACTTGTAGGCTAATTTCCTTTTTTTTCCCGAGCAAGAGTTCTCTGCGCTTCATGTTGGTCTCCTCCGCGCACACTTTTGTCGGTATCATAGCTTACATCGACATGCACGCGTTGCGTGAGCCCACATCGACGGGGATTTGTGCTGGTGCCACCCCAGGGTTTTGCAGTGGTACACCGGCAACTGACTCAGTTGCACCGTTCTCTCCATGAAGCCCAAGACCGTTGTTTTCGTTTGCATTCACCGATTTAGACATTTTTTGACCTGAAATCAAAGATTCTTGGACAAGAAAAAGTGTAAAAATAACTTGTGTTTACCGAAAACCAGCACTAAAATAATCACTATTGTTTTTAGCCCCACAGTGGGCGCCAAACTGTTTACCTTGAAAATGTTATTAATAATTATATTTGATTTTTGTTTCTAAAAATATATGATTTATTTTAATACGAGTTGTTAGGTAAGAAATGTAAAGCGTAAGTAGGAGAAAAATGATAAGCAAACCGGTATGGTCACAAGACTGGGGACCTCGAGCTCAGTAATATCGGGCCTCGAGGGCAGTCTTTGGCAGTCGATAACGAACAATAATACAATAAATGAACATAATAAATGAAAAGCAATAAATCTGTAGAATAATTGTTGGGCAAGTTTAGGCAAGAAAGGCAGAGAATGTTCTATTGTAGTGAATATTCATGTGTGTTACAAAATGACAGGGGTCCCCTTTATATAGGAGGGGAGAATCCCAACATAGTACATGTCTAATTATGACAAAGAAATGCTATTAGTACATATGTATAATGGCTCAACACCGAATTGTACCTTTCTTGCAGATCTTGTCAGTTTTAACCACGTGTCCTTGGGAATTTCCCGCCTTTCCATGACGGTCATCGATTTTCATACTGCCTCGAGGTATGCTGTGATGAGTCATCGATATATCCTCTCGAGGGGAGCATTTCGGGTTCGATCCTCAGACTCTGCTTCGAACCTCTCGAGACCAGGATTGGAATGCTATAGAGGCCTAAAAAATCAGACTCCCCGTTTTTGACCGTATACACGTATAACAATTTACGACTCATACAAATAAGAGATGGGGTTACACCAAGGCTCTGCGCTTAGCCCATTCCTATTTGCCTTGGTGATGGATGCACTGACACACCATATCCAAGGGGATGTGCCATGGTGTATGTTATTTGCTGATGGCACAATTCTGATTGATGAGACGAGGTTCGGTGTTAACGAGAGGCTGGAGGTCTGGAGACAAACCCTCAATTCTAAGGGTTTCAAATTGAGCAGGTCTAAGACTGAGTATATGGAGTGCAAGTTTAGTGCTGAGGTGAGTGAGGTAAGTAGGGACGTGAGGCTTGGATCTCAGGTCATCCCCAAGAGAGATAGCTTCAAGTACCTTGGGTCGGTGATTCAGGGGGACGGGGAGATAGACGAGGACGTCACTAGTCGAATAGGGGCGGGTTGGAAGAAGTGGAGGCTTGCATCTGGCGTCTTGTGTGACAAGAAAGTGCCACTGAAACTTAAAGGTAAGTTTTATAGAGCTGTGGTTAGACCGGCCATGTTGTATGGGGCAGAGTGTTGGCCGGTTAAGAACTCCCATATTCAGAGGATAAAGGTAGCAGAGATGAGAATGCTTAGGTGGATGTGTGGGCACACTATGATAGATAGGATTAGGAATGAAGATATTCGGGAGAAGGTGGGTGTGGCGCCGGTGGATGATAAGATGCGGGAAGCGAGGCTTAGATAGTTCGGGCACGTGCGGAGGAGGAGACTTGATGCCCTGGTGAGGAGGTGTGAGCGGTTGGCGGTGGTGGGTTCGAGGAGAGGTAGAGGGCGGCCGAAGAAGTATTAGGGAGAGGTGATTAGGTAGGATATGGCGAGACTGTAGATTTCCGAGGACATGGCTCTTGATAGGAAGGTCTGGAGGTCAAGCATCAGTGTCGTAGGATAGGGGGTAGTAGAGCTTTTCATTCTTCAGTTCCGGGGTGGGGCGGGTTTGGATAGGGTTGATCTTACAAGGCTTGAGGTTTATGTTGAGCGCACACTTTCCTTAGATACTGGCTAATGTTATTGCATGTCATTTATCTTATGGTTTTTATGCTTATGCCAATATTTTCACGATTTCTGTTGGAGTTACTAATGAATTGTCTTTTCTTGTTTATTTTCGTCCTCCTGAGTCGAGGGTCTATTGGAAACTGCCTCTCTGCCCTATAGGGGTAGGGGTAAGGTCTGTGTACGCATTACCCTCCCCAGATCCCACTTTGTGGGACTTTATTGGGTAGTTGTTATTGTTGTTGTTGTACAAATAAGAGAGACAATATCGTTTGTTGTTGATGTGCTTTAAGGATTCTTTTGTTAAGGTTTTATACGTACTATGCCATTTCCATATTTTCATTTACGTCCCTTAATTACGTGAGATATTTGTTACTAATACCTTATTACATGATATAAGAACACTTTATATCAGTTAGTGTATGAAATGTGCTACTCAAAAAATGATACACGTCCAAAAAAAAAAAACAAGAAAACTCCCCCTTTTCTCCCCTCGGCATCTTCTCCAGCATCATTCACCTCATTTTCATAATTATCTCTCCAACACATCATCAACATCAATTAATCCACCACCTCCATCACCACTTGATCAGCCATAAAATCTATAACCAACTGCATCCCTATCAGTTGTTCAGCCACCAGCAAGGCAACCAAAACAACTACGACTACATCCTCCAGCGTCATCTTCGTCACTAGTTGCTTAGAAATCAGCAAAGACCACCATAATCTCCTCGACCCAGTTAAGCACCATGTACTCATCTACCAACACATCACCAATTGCATCCTCACGGTACACAATAAAAATATCACAAGTACACTACCATTTCCCACAACGGGTCGCTCTTGGGTAAGGAAGGTGAAGTCAAATTTAATACTTCTATGAAGTACTATTACATTATATATATATATATATAATATATAATAATTTTTATTTATATAATTATTATTAAAAGATTTCTGTTTGTCCAAAAAGTATGAAACCTTTTGTTAAACTAATTAAATAAAAAGGTGATGACTAAATCCTAGTTAAATATAATAAGTTCTAGATCTTGCACGTGCTTGATAAAGGATGTTGAACAATGTTAGAACCGGGATGGGGTGGCCTTGAAAATAAGGTCTAAGCTTTCGTGAAGCTACGACCAAAGCCAAGGCTAGCTTTTCGAGGTGGGGGTACCTCGTTTCAACGTCGACCAAGGTATTGCTAATGTACTAGATTGGAGATTGCGTACCTTTATTTTCTCGGACTAGGACTGCGCTTACTGCAACGTCGGACACGGCCATGTAGATTAGGAGGCGCTCTTCGGGTTCCGCCTTAGCAAGCAACATGGGTGAAGATAAGTACGCCTTTAGTTCTCTCAAGGCGTCGACGCACTCGGAATTCCATTGGAGTTTGTTGTCCTTTTTTAGCACGCCGAAGAATTTGTGGCATCTATCAGAGGATCGTGAGATGAACCTCGATAGGGCGTCTATGCGGTCGGTCAGCTTCTGCACCTTCTTCTTGCTTGTCAAGTTTTCTGGTATTCCCTCTATAGCCTTGATTTGGTCGGGGTTAACCTCGATGCCTCTTTGCGACACCAAAAAGTCGAGGAATTTTCCTGAAGTTACGTTGAAGGCGCATTTCTCAGGATTCAGTTTCATGTCGTACCGCCTGAGTATGTCGAAGGCTTCCCTCAAGTGGTCGATGTGGTCTTCCTTTCTTTCGACTTGACCAACATGTCGTATATATTTACTTCCATGATTTTTCCGAGCTGCTATTTGAACATTTTGGCTCCTAGCCTCAATATGTCGCCCCTGCATTCAATCCGAACGACATAACTCTGTAGCAGTACGCCCCTTGGTGGGTGATGAAAGTAGTTTTTTCCTGGCCTTCCACCTCCATGAGGATCTAGTTGTAACCCCAATAGGCGTCCACGAAACTTAACATCTCGTGCCCTGTAGTTGCGTCGATGAACCGATCCATGTGAGGTAGTGAGATTGAGTCTTTCGGGCATGCCTTGTTCAGATTTGTGAAGTCTACGCCCATTCACCATTTCCCATTTTTCTTTTTCACCATGACCACGTTGGCGACCCATTGGGGGTATTTTGACTCCCTGATAGAGCCGTTTTCAAGTAGTTTTTCCACCTCTTCGCGGACGACATCATTTATTACGGCATTGAATTTTCTTCTAACCTGCCGTACCGGGGGTACAGTGGGTCGACGTTCAATTTGTGAGTTGCTATTTCCATCGGGATGCCCGACATATATGCATGAGAAAAGGCAAACAAGTTCGCATTGTTAGTTAAAAATTGATGGAATTTACCTGGTTCTTTGATTTTGTGGATGATATAAGCCTTGTTGTTGTGGTTGCTCTTATCGAGCTGAACGGGGTCGAGGTCTTCCGCAGTCGGTCCTGTATCCTCCACGACTTCGGGGTCCTTGATGACATATTTCCCTTCGTCATCATCCGACCTCGACCTCATTAATTGCTATGCTTCTGTGCCTTTGCCTTTCAACTGTTGGGTGTACACGTAGTCTTGGGCGATGCGATAACATTATTGGGATGTGCGTTGCTCGCCGCGAATTCTGAATACTCCCCACAGGGTGGGAAACTTGACAACCTGATATAAGTTGGATGGGACGACCCTCATAGTGTGTATCCAAGGCCGCCCTATGATGGTGTTGTACGTTGTGTCTTGATCCATGATGTGTAACGTAGTCTCCAAGGTGACACCACTGGCTAGAACGGGTAGTGTTATTTCTCCGGAGGTCCGCTCAACTTCATTGTTAAAACCTGTTAGTGTGATGCAGTTTGGC
Organism: Nicotiana undulata; assembly: GCA_005239495.1. NCBI lineage: Eukaryota > Viridiplantae > Streptophyta > Magnoliopsida > Solanales > Solanaceae > Nicotiana > Nicotiana undulata. The sequence goes on along the minus strand of ML263242.1, from coordinate 25,847 downwards.
ACTATCCTATCTTCGAGCCTCATTTGTATGAGAACTCAGGGGTGGATAATGCACGCGCCGCTTCCGTCATCTACCATAATCCGTTTTACGTCAGTATCTAAAATGCACAAAGTAATAACAAGGGCATCATAGTGAGGAAAGGTCAAACCATGGGTATCCGATTCGTCGAAGATGATACTTTCTTCGAGGTCGTCATACCGTGTATGGGTGATTGATCGCTTCAACTTATGGGTGTTTGTGAACTTTACGTTGTTGATTGACGCCTCATCGCCTCCACCGATGATCATTTGGATGATGCGGGTTGGGGAGGGTGGCTTCGGTGGTCCTTGATGTTGTTCTCATCCTCGAGAAAAGTTCGCCCTTCCTCGGTCGCTCATTAATTCTCTCAAATGCCCTTGGTGGAGCATGTTCACTATCTTTTGCCTCAAGGCGATGCAATCCTCAATCTTGTGCCCTCGTTCCTGGTGGAATTCACAGAGGGCATTCGATTTTCTAGTGTTTGGGTCAGATTTCATATTTTGTGGCCATTTCACCTTTTGGCCGAGCTTCTCCAGGGCGTAGACTATCTCTGAAGGAGAAACACAAAAATTGTGAGCAGATAGTAGTTGATGCATACCTATTTCGTTTCGGTGAGTTCCTGTCTGCGGCCTGGATGGACCGTCTCCATTGCGAGGGGGTGGTATGGCAGCAATTCTGACGTATGGTTGATGTCTTTCACAGTTGAGACGCGGACCTACAATCTCACTTCTGTTATCATTTCTACGATCTTTTCTTGATTCCATCTGAACCGATGTTAACCGTTGGATTTGTCCGTTGAGGTCATCCTCGTCAACTCTCATCTCGGCACAATAGGCATTGTGTATCTCGTCCCAAGTGGTGG
>ML263242.1:0-24952 GCA_005239495.1 Nicotiana undulata | reverse complement strand
AAGAGGCCGGGGGGGGGGGGGGGGGTATTTCATGAGCCGGCTCAACAATTTTTTGGTTGCCCTCGAACCGCTCATGTTCAGCCCATTTTGGAACGCTGCTACCGACATTCCTCCCGATACATTTGGGAGAGTCATTCTAACGTGGTTGAATCGGGTGAGGAAGTCCCTGAGTCCTTTGCCAGGTGATTGTTTAATGGTGAATATATCATTCACTCTCACCTATGCTTTCTTGTCTCCGGCATGTGTAGTGACGAAATTGTCGGCCATTTCCTCAAATATTTCTATGGAACGCGTTGGCAGTTGTAGGTACTACGCCAGCGCTTCCCCGGTTAGGGTTTCGCCAAATATTTTCAGCAGTATGGATGATACTTGTTCCTTGGCGAGGTGAATGTTTTAGGTATAGCATGTGGTGCGACCTCGTTGTTGTACGGTTTTTCCACGAACCGGTCAACGTTCCTTTTGGGTAAGAGCTTTGGGGCGCATGGTATCTTTTCTACCCTTTCTTGGTGCTCTCTCATTTGGTTGCGGAGCTGTTTGTTCTCGTTCTCCATTTTATCCATTTTTCTTAGGATTGCTGTAATGGTGTCATTACCTGCATCATTAACAGTGTGAGTGATACCTATTAAATGAGGAGGTGCGTGCTGCTCATTGGTAGTTGTGATGTCGACTCGTGCATCCTCTCTACTCGCCATTTGGGCAGGTTTGTTGAGTATGCCGGTCAGCGTACTCGTTAGCCATGCTTCTAGTAACTTTTTCACTGCTGGTGGTGCTTCTTCCGTTGTGGACGTAGAGGCTCCTTTCCCAAGGGAGGTGGTAACGCTTCCATGAGGATTGGCGAACCACTTCGCCTAGGGGAAGGGTTTGGTATCATGTTCTCCTCGTCTGCTCCATCAACCTCATTGATGGTGTTTAGGAGGTTAGCAGTAGGGGCTGCTACTGATTTCGATCTTTCCTCTCCATTACCTGCCATGTTAGACTGTGCAAGTAGGAAAAATGAGTTTTCGTGTTTTGCTATTTTTTTCGATCTAGAAAAATTAAGACTTTGACTAGAAAATTCCCACAGACAGCGCTAAATTATTTGACCAAAAAGTATGAAACCTTTTGTTAAACTTATTAAATAAAAAAGTGATGGGTAAATCCTAGTTAAATATAATAAGTTCTAGATCTAGTACGTGTTTGATAAAAGATGGTGAACAATGTTACCAATTTAACATAAATGATATTGAATGATGCTGTTATGAACGAGTAGTAAAACAATGATGAGCAATAACTATAATAAATGGCAATACATGTAAATAGAAGGAATGATTCACCCAAAATTAAATGGGGTAGATGATTCTTCCTTCTGACAACAATGTATGACAAATGGATATGAGAATATATGAGGTTTTCTCGGATCTGATGTGAGAAAAGGTGGAACCAACAACAAATCGAATCACTGTGGAAATGTGGTATTTTTGTATTGTCTTTCTAGAGTCAACTTTTCATAAGAGTTCTTATCAGAATCCATATTGCATGCCTTTTCCCCTTTCTCTTCTACTATTTATATGGGATATTCCCAAAAAACCTAAAAAGTACAACAGTGGGAATATTCCACAACCTCGGCCTTAATGACTTGCTCGGCGGATCCATATTACCAAGCCATGGTCAACCTCGGTCTAGCCGCTCATGATGAGCCACAGTTCTCACGCTTGGTCACCCCTTCATGCCGAATTTGTTAGCCGGATTTTAGCCCATACAATTTCAAATCTTATTATCCTTTTAAATTTGGTAAAGTTAGGATATTGAGTGAGTTAAATACATTAATTTTTTTCTCTCGTTAACCTAAATAATGTATTTACTTTCTCATCATTTTATTTTTCTTCCTCTTATGTATAGTTTTTCTTATGTTCCTCATGATTTTACTATCTACTTTCATCTTAGATTCTCTAAATTAATTAATTCTTTTTATCAAAGGTAATTGATCCATACATCAGAAAGCAAATTCTTTTGTGTCTTATTTTTTTTTAATTAAGAAATCCCTGGGGCAAGTGTCGCAAGGTTCAAATCTCGATGAATAATGGGCTCACCTCTTTATTATTTTCACTTAGTACCATATTTTTGTATAGGAAAGATTTCAATACTATGATGTGCGTCTAACACATAAATCATGTGTTGCACTTTCACCATTAAATCAAAGCCATGTAGATTTTTTTATCTCTAATTATTACATGATTTATGAAAGTAGTTTAAGGGTCTTTTGATATATTTAGCTTTAGGCCAGTAATACAGTTGAGATCACTGTCCCACGTACATGCTGTTCAACCAAATTCATTCACATTTGATAACTAAATAACACATTCACCGCCTTTAATATTTTTGTTCATTGTTGTCTTATTTTCGTTGAGACTATAAAATTTGACTGAGACTCTCAGGGGTGTGGACAGGTGACTCAAGAGGGAGTCTAGTAAATCCTTCATTTAGGCCCTCAAGATTTTGAGGCCCCCCCAAAAAATTAAAAAGTAGATTTTATGATTTTATTTTAGGTTAGAAATATTAAAGTTTATAGAAAAAATATACAAAATATATAAAAATAAAGAAAGTCTGTCTACTAAAGGTAAGAAAATTTGAGAACTTTGAATTAACTACTTAAATCTTCATATTAATGGATATAACTTTTATCAATTTATTTTAAAATATTATATTATATTATAAACAAAAAGTATGAAAAATGGCGACACTAACCCATTTGCATGTGTGTAGATGTATATATGAATTCTAATATAAAAAGTATAAAGCGACTTATTTATTGAGCCACTCTTGTTTCCTACCATATTCGAAATGTTGAGAAACATCAAATCTTTGTCTAACAAGTATCTTTAGACCTCCAATATGAAGGCACACATTGTGCTAACTGTCACAGGGCTGTTTTAAGTCACCCGAATTCCGTCCGAGGTTTTGCCCTTGTGCGGCAGTCAAGCCCAGCCTTGACCTCAGCCTTTCCAACACTTAGAATTATTTAGGAACGTTTTGGACTTAGGCAAGTTTAGGCAGCAAAACAAAGTAAAGGCACACACGAAATTACAGAAATTCCTTCCCAACTTGTATTAATAAGTGAATACAAGAACACAAAGAAGCCAACCCTATGGCCAAGACAAAAGAACTCCCTAGTTCCCTGCCCCAAAACAAGTTTTCCACCCTTAGGAAATATACTTAGACGAATTTGGCTAACTCAAATGCCACAAGCTAAGTTTTTTGCCCCTTTTGGACAGCCTTGTGCACATATTTATAGTGCAGGCTGCCCAATTACATTTGGCAGGTTCACAACATTCAGTTGACAAGCCCCAACTGATGGGCAAACACTAAAACATGATACAAAAACGTGCCCACTTCTTTAGCCCATGATCACCCACGTTTTGTAGGTGGTTGTAACCGCCAACTGCCTCTCATGTGCCTTGCACACGTTTTTGAACTGCTGCTTGTGCACAGCATGTGCCTGCTTTGCCTAGCTGTTGCATGCCCAAGGCTGGCATTGCGCCCAGCCTTGCCTTTGACACTGCTCCGCCCCAATGCCATGGCCACATCTTGCCGCTCCTTGACTTAGCCGCACACGAACACTGCCATAGCTGCCCGTTTGTGTCAAGTCGCCCCCAACTTGATCAAATCTGCACGCATCAATTATTCTTGCTTGTCCCATATTGTCTTGCCTTGCTTTGCCATGGTTATGCCAACCCGCACGTCTAAGTGAAATGCGCCTTGCCTCCGTTCAAAGCGCGTTTGTCCAGCCCGCATAGTCCGTCATGTCAAGCTACCCGTCATGATGTTGCCCATTTTTGAGGTTGTGTGCCAAGGCCATCATGAAAATCCTTGTCACAAACCCACACTTGCCGAGGACCTTTGTAAAGGGGATAACAAACCACCCCCACCAGAAGAATTCGTCGTCCTCGACGAAGCAGCCTCCGCATTTTTCAGCACCACCATAGGTCCTAAATATGCTGTCTCGTGCTCATGTTCTTCCTCGTTAAGCTCTTCTTACCTTTTTCTTCAGTAAATAAAGTTGATAGCCGTTCAAGTTTTGGACAGTCCCTCGCCATGTGCGGTCCTTTGCAAATAAAACAACCATCAAATCTGCTATTTTGTCCCTTGTTTGTCGAAGGTCCGGCGCATTGCCTTTCCTTTCCATTGCCATTGCCCTCAACAACATTACCCTTGTCATTTCTGTTTTTCCTCCACTCTTTTTCCTTGTCCTTGTTTCCATTTTTGGACTTTAAAGTAGTAGATAAATCAGAACCATATTGTCCTAACCGGAAATCACGCAATGCATCCGCAACAGCGATGGCACTAGGAAGGTCTTTCACATTCTGCCTTCGAAGTACCATTTGCGCCCACGTCTGCGGCCCGTAAAGGAAATTGTGCAGCTTGTCTTCCTCAAACATGCTGCTTATATCCAGCATCAAAGAACTGAAGTCTTTGACATAGTCCCTGACCGTTCCAGTTTGTTTCAACTTCTTCAAACGATCTCTAGCAATCCAGCCCGCATTGCTAGGAAAGAATTGATCCTCCAACTCTTTCTTCAGCCCTTCCCAAGTGTCAATTTTTTCCCGACCAGCACTTATATCATCTGCGACACATGTTCTCCACCAAAGCTTTGCATCGTCCACCAAGTACATAGTCGTAATGGTGACCTTGTCTTCATCTTTCACATGGGCAGCCTTAAAGTATTGTTCCATATCCCACAGGAAATTTTCGAGTTTCATGGCACTCCTTGCACCGTTAAACTCTTTAGACTCCGGGATTTTGACCTTGGTACAATCTGCTCCGCGTTGGACATTGTCATTGCCAATAACACGTCGCAGTAACACGTTTTCCACCTTAAGATCTGAGCATTCTTGGCTCAGCCTGCTCAACTCGGCCTCAAGATAGGCGAGACGAGTAACAATGGTCAGAAATTGATCCCCATCAACAGTTCCGACGAGTGCCTCAAATGCAGCAACCTTACAGCAACACAAAATCGGCTACTGGTCGTCTTGCCACTGCAACGAACCTTGTCACAGGGCTGTTTTAAGTCACCCGAATTTCGTTCGAGGTTTTTCCCTTGTGCGGCAGTCAAGCCCAGCCTTGACCTCAGCCTTTCCAACACTTAGAATTATTTAGGAACGTTTTGGACTTAGGCAAGTTTAGGCAGCAAAACAAAGTAAAGGCACACACGAAATTACAGGAATTCCTCCCCAACTTGTATTAATAAGTGAATACAAGAACACAAAGAAGTCAACTCTATGACCAAGACAAAAGAACTCCCTAGTTCCCTGCCCCAAAACAAGTTTCCTACCCTTAGGAAATATACTTAGACGAATTTGGCTAACACAAATGCCACAAGCTAAGTTTCTGCCCCTTTTGGACAGCCTTGTGCACATATTTATAGTGCAGGCTGCCCAATTACATTTGGCAGGTTCACAACATTCAGTTGACAAGCCCAACTGATGGGCAAACACTAAAACATGATACAAAAACGTGCCCACTTCTTTAGCCCATGATCACCCACGTTTTGGAGGTGGTTGTAACCGCCAACTGCCTCTCATGTGCCTTGCACACGTTTTTGAACTGCTGCTTGTGCACAATATGTGCCTGCTTTGCCCAGCTGCTGCATGCCCAAGGCTGGCATTGCGCCCAACCTTACCTTTGACACTGCTCCGCCCCAATGCCATGGCCACAGCTTGCCGCTCCTTGACTTAGCCGCACACGAACACTGCCATAGCTGCCCGTTTGTGTCAAGTCGCCCCCAACTTGATCAAATCTGCACGCATCAATTATTCTTGCTTGTCCCACATTGTCTTGCCTTGCCTTGCCATGCCTTTTCCCCTGCTTTGACATGGCTTTGCTTTGCCATGGTTATGCCAACCCGCACGTCAAAATGAAATGCGCCTTGCCTCCGTTCAAAGCGCGTTTGTCCAGCCCGCATAGTCCGTCATGTCAAGCTGCCCGTCATGATGTTGCCCATTTTTGAGGTTGTGTGCCAAGGCCATCATGAAAATCCTTGTCACAAACCCACACTTGCCGAGGACCTTTGTCAAGGGGCTAACACTAACCACAAAGAGATTGGTTGATTTTAGTAGAAGTGAGCCTTCCGCAGTTGGTTCATAATGTACGCACTATCCTTATATTTTATAGTTTGACTGTGTCCCACAGACTTTTGTACTGGATTTTGAGATATTACAGATACGTTTTTAGACTTCAGTTATATTGAGATGTTAGTATATATCAAGATCTATTTTAATTTATGGCTCCATTTTATTATATGCACTTTAAATTGGTTAAACGATACGGGTTCATCTGGTGAGTAGTGGCTCATACTTAATTAGACGACAATCACGGCATATGTTTTCAGGAGATGGCACCTCCACCATTTTGAAATTTCAATAGCTAGAAACCACCACTTTTAGTCGATAAAATAAAATGACTCACCCTCTCTAGTCTGAAAAATAACTACAGGACACTATCGAATCTTGCTTTGCGGAATGGTAAGAAAGGTGCACAATTTTTTGTGGATCGGAGTTCGGTGATCTGCATGGATTTGTTTTGCGAATTTTTGCGTGAAAGTGAAGAAGACGACCATTTTAAAAAATTTAGACATATGGCACTTAATGAGATCCCAGACACAGTTTTCCTTAATCGCGAATTTTCAATGTTGGTTAAAAAATTTGTCGGCGAGGTGCGTAAAAGGTGTATAAAGACCAGTTTAACCGTTTGGAAAAAAAGAAAGAAATTAAATCAAGTGATAACTGATAACCATGAAAATCTGCCCTTTTTTTTAAAGATTCTTGTTTTCTTTTGTACTTTCATGATTATCTGGTAGCTAATTTCATAAAAACATGCTAGTCCATAAAGAACGTAAGGAAACCTTGGACTCAATTCTAATATTATCTTGAAGTGAAGGGTTTTTACCTTTTCTTTTTCTGACTACTTTGAATTTCATTCGTTACAAGAATCTATTAACTGTATCATTTCTAATGTTTTTTTTTGTTTTGTTTTATTACCATAATATAAACCCCTGATGAGTTCCTGACATAAAGAAAATTAGCAGTAAAAGAACAAAAGAGAAAAAAATGAGACCATTTTAAAAAGAGATAGAGAATGAATTCTGTAAGCACGGATGTATTTGATAAAACAAAGCACATGAGTGGGCATATCAAAACCACAAATTAAGAAAGTGTACTTTGTTTCATTGAGACAACATTGTAGGCGGCTGTCGTCAAAGCACCACCTTTAATACAATTTGCCTTTGTTGCTGCCGTACACGCACTCTTTAATGAAATCTAACGTCGTTGATATGTAGCGATACCTATTTCTGATGTTTCGTGCCCAAAACAAAAAGTAACATGAGTTGGACACTTGGACTTCATGACTTTGTTACGTTATGGTAATTATGTAGGTGGTTTAAGAATTTAAACTCGATATATTTGGCCAGCAAGATTTTTAGCACGCAACCTTTTTACGAAATTTGGGCCAAAAGTTAGAATTTATTGAAAATTTTAGTAATTTTCTTATAAATATTTACGCATTATGTTAAAAATACTTTTTACCTGTAAAACAGTATAGTTGAATTTATATGTGGTCTATAGACAAACGAATCAATTTGATCCCAAAATGATAAGTAAACTAAATAAGAAATGCAAGACTTAGCGTTAAAATTGAGATAAGACAAAGAACAACCTGATTCCGGGAGCATAACTTCCGAAGACAGTACTAGTAATCTTAATAAGCAAGGAATGAAATATTATTAAGTTTTTGAACGGTGTATAATATAAGTTTTGTATACGGTCAATACCGTAAGGCCGTTATACAGCTGTACCAATAGTCTTTCTTTATCATAATTAGACATGTACTATGTTGAGATTCACCCCTCCTATATGAAGGAGACCACAATCATTCTTGTAACATACAATATTTACTGCAATAGAACATTCTCTGCTTTTTCCGTGTTCAACACTGTCTCCCAGCTTTTATTATTTTTTTATTTTAGTGTTCTTCATTTATTATTCTTCATTTATTGCTATAATCCGACCTCGAGGTCCCCAGCCCCAGTGAGCTCGAGGCCCCAATCTTGTGACAACTTTGGTTTGCTTATCTTATTTTCTTTACTTACACTTGTTACTTCTTGACTATTAACTAGTATTAGAATAAATCACATATTTTTAGAACCACGAATCAAATATAATTGTTAAAACCATTTTCAAGGTAAACAGTTTGGCGCCCACAGTGGGGCTAAAAATAATAGTGATTGTTTTGGTGCTAGTTTTCTGAAAACACAAGTTATTTTTCAGATTTTTCTTGTCCAAGAATCTTTGATTTCAGGTCAAAAAATGCCTAGCCCAGCAAATGCACATGGGAACAATAATCTTGGGCTCCATGGGGAGAACAGTGCAACATCCTCAGTCGCCGGAGTGCCACCACAAACCCTGGGTAGCACCAGCACGAATCCCCGTCGATGTAGGCTTACGCAATGCTTTGCATGTTGATATAGACACTGATACTGACGGAAGTGTGCGTGGAGGTGACCAACACGAAGCGCAAAGAACGCAAACTCGGGAAGAAAGAGAAGTTAGCCTACAGGTCATTTTTGAGATGTTACAAGCACAACAAATGGCCATTGCTCAGCTACAGAGTCAACAAAAAACCCTGAGCACAGCGGGAGCGAAAACAGCTTTTCGAGTTGAGCAAGCACCAGAAAGATCGAGTAATAACGGGTCAGGAACGAACACCATTATTATGAAAATGCTCGAGGACCTCACCAAAAGGATTGAATCAGGAGAAAAGAAGATAGAGGTCAACGACAAAAAAGTAGAAACCTATAACTCGAGGGTCGATCAGATCCCAAGCGCACCTCCGATTTTGAAAGGGGTAGATTCGAAGAAGTTCGCGCAGAAACCATTTCCATAGAGTGCGGCTCCGAAACCCATTACGAAGAAGTTCAGGATGCCCAATATCCCAAAGTACAACGGGACCACAAATCCCAATAAGCATATTACCACTTATACTTGTGGTATAAAAGGGAATGACTTAAAAGACGACGAAATTGAGTCCGTCTTGTTGAAAAAGTTTGGAGAAACACTGTCCAAGGGTCCATGATGTGGTATCATAACCTCCCCCAAACTCAATAGATTTGTTTGCCATGTTAGCAGACTCTTTTGTGAAAGCACATGCTGGTGCCATTAAGGTCGCTACAAGGAAGTGATGTCTTCAAAATTAAACAAAGATAGAACGAGATGCTGAGGGAGTTCGTATCCCCCTTTCAGATGGAGCGAATGAAATTACCACCAGTCTCCGATGACTGGGCAGTGCAAGCCTTCACTCAGAGCTTGAATGAATGAAGCTCGATAGCTTCGAAGCAGCTAAAGCAAAATTTGATCGAGTATCCCGTCATAACTTAGGCGGATGTGCACAATAAGTATCAATCAAAGATCAGGGTCGAGGACGACCAATTGGGAGCCCCCTCGGGCTCAGTATATCCAAACAGGCTCTTAGCCAAAGAATCAAGGAGTGCAGAAAGGGAGTCAAAACCGAACAAGGAAAGATACCAACCATATGTCGAAGACCGAAGAAACGTCTTGAGGTGTAATATACCTCGAATCGATCGAAGGGTGGATCGAGGCCAAAGTTTTCGGGGACTCATGAGCAAAACTGGGTTCGACAGGCACACGGGGCCGATGGAGGCACCCTGATTGTTAGAGTGCAACTTCAACATCGATGTACCAGACATCGTATCAACAATAGGTAAGATCAGAGATACCAGGTGGCCGAAGCCAATACAGTCAGATCCTTCCCAAAGGAACCCCAACTTAATGTGCAAATACCATGGCACTCACGGTCACAAGACTAAAAATTGTAGAGAACTTTGGGATGAGGTAGCCGAATGATCAGTGAGGGCACATTCGAAAGTTCCTCAGCGACCGAGCTAAGAGTCAATTTCGAGAGAGAGATGCAAACAGGAAAAATGAACAAGAGAAGCCCTAGCACATCATCCACATAATCATTGGAGGAGTCGACATCCCAGATGGACCCGTTTTCAAATGAACAAAAGTATCCATCACACGGGAAAAGCGGACTCGGAGCTACATCGACGAGGATGCTCTTACATTCTACGAGAAAGACATCAAGGCCTTATCTCAGCCTCATAATGATGCACTGGTAATTTCTTTCCTTTTAAATAAAGTTCAAATTAAATGTGTGCTCGCGGATCCAGGTAGCTCGACCAACATAATCAGGTCGAGGGTTGTGGAGCAGCTCGACCAAATCATCCCCACCTCTCGAGTCTTGAATGGATTCAACATGGCGAGTGAGACAACGAAGAGGGAATCATCCTCCCAGTCAACGTGGCCGGTACAATTCAAGATACCAAGTTTCATGTCATCAAAGGTGACATGAGATACAACGCCTTGCTTGGGAGGCCGTGGATTCATAGTATGAGGGCGGTGCCATAAACTCTTCATCAAATGATGAAGTTTCCTAAAAGGATGGTGTAAAAACAATGTATGGGGAGCAGCACGCAGCAATGGAGATGTTCGCAGTGCACGACTTGACACCAGCGTCGACACCTTCCACCTCGGAGAAGTCAAAAGACAAGGAAATAGACAAATAGCAACCACAGTCTATACCCTCGGTTGAGTCCGAGGGACAGGTGATCAGTGATCAAGTAGTCAAGGAAGGCGAAAAAGACTTCCTCAATCCTCGAACCATCGTTTCCCCCGAAGAGGTAGACACAACGAAGTCAACAGTCGAAGAGCTCGAATAGGCCATATTGATCGAACATCTTCCAGATCGAAAGGTATACCTGGGAACATGATTGACCCCCGAACTCAGAAAAAAACTCATTCAATTTATTATTGATAAAATTGATTGCTTCTCTTGGTCCCATTTAGACATGACAGGGCCCCCGCCGAAAATAACCACCAATTGACTAAGTATCGACCCCAGGTTCAAACCGGTGAAGCAAAAAATGAGGCCTCAGTCCGAGGTAAAGCATGCATTCATCATGGACGAGGTAACAAAACCTCTCAAAATAGGATCCATTAGGGAGGTGAAGTACCCCGAGTGGTTAGATAATGTGGTATTAGTCCCCAAAAAGGGAAATAAATTGAGAATGTGTGTAGATTATAAAGATTTAAATAAAGCATGCCCTAAATATTCATTTCCATTACCCAACATCGATCGTTTGATCGATGCCACGGTCGGCCACGAGATCCTTAATTTTAACGATGCCTACTCCGGGTACAATCAAATTCAAATGAACCTGGAGGACCAGGAAAAGACTTCGTTCATCATGAAGTATGGCACATATTGTTATAATGTAATGCCCTTCAGGCTAAAAAATGCGAGAGCCACATATCAACGCCTAAGTTAATAAGATGTTCGAACATCAAATATGCAAGTCTATGGAAGTTTACATTGATGACATGTTAGTTAAGTCCCTGCACGTAGAGGACCATTTGACTCATTTTCAGGAAACATTCGATATCCTAAGGAGGTACAACATGAATCTCATCCTCGAAAAATGCGCTTTCGGAGTCGGATCGGGCAAATATTTGGGCTTCATTGTATCGAAAAGAGGGATTGAGATCAACCCCGACAAAATCAAGGCCATCGAGGAGATCACCATGGTGAATAGTGTGAAAGTAGTACAATGGTTGACTGGACAGATAACAGCCTTAGGACGATTCATCTCGAGGTCATCATATCGGAGTCATCACTTCTTCTCCTTACTCAAGAAGAAAAACAACTTCGAGTGGACTCCGGAATGCCAACATGCCTTGGAAGAATTAAAGCGGTATCTCTCGAGCCCACCTTTGCTCCATACCCCGAAGGAGGACGAAACACTATACTTATATTTGGATGTGTTCGAGGTAGAGGTAAGTGGTGTGTTGGTTCGAGAAGAACAAGGTACGCAATTCCCTATCTATTATGTAAGTCGTACCCTATGAGATGCTGAAGCCAGGTATCCGCACTTAGAAAAACTAGCTATTGCATTAGTAAGTGCATCTAGAAAATTGAAACCTTAATTTCAATGCCACCCTATATGTGTTTTAACTACATATCCTCTTTGAAACATCTTGCATAAGCCCAAATTATCGGGTCGATTGGCCAAATGGGCCATCAAACTCGGAGGGTATGATATCGAGTATCAAACCCGAACGTCTATCAAGTCTCAAATTTTAGCGGACTCATGGCCGATTTTATGCCTACCCTCGTTCCCGAGGTAGAGAAAGAAATCTTGTTAAAAACGGGCACATCATCAGGGGTATATGCCCTTTACAGTGACGGTGCCTCGAACGTGAAAGGGTCCGGGCTCGGCATAGTTCTAAAACCACATACGTGCGGCATAATTAGACAATCTATAAAAACTTCAAAGTTGACTAACACTAAGGCCGAGTATGAGGACATGATTGCAGGTCTCGAACTGGCCAAGGGCCTAGGAGCAGAGGTCATCAAAGCAAAATGTGACTCTCTTCTGGTAGTGAACCAAGTAAATGGGAGCTTCGAGGTTCGAGAAGATAGGATGCAAGGATACTTAGACAAGCTTTAAGTGACATTGTATCGCTTCAAAGAGTGGACCCTGGTTCACATACCTTGAGAACAAAACAGCGAGGCCGATGCACTCGCAAATCTAGGATCGTCTGTCAAAGAAGATGACATACTCCCGGGGACTATCATACAACTTTCCAAATCGGTGATCGAAGAAGGCCATGCCGAAATCAACTCAACAAGTCTAACATGGGATTTGAGGAACAAGTACATTGACTACTTGAAACATGGGAAACTCCCCACGGACCCAAAAGAATCGAGGGTCCTTCGAGCCAAAGCAGCTTGATTTTCACTCGACGAGAATAGAACACTATATAGAAGGACCTTCGACGGACCATTAGAAGTATGATTGGGGACCGAGGGACACCGACTATTTGCTTCGAGTAATCCACGAAGGCACTTTTGGAAACCACTCTGGTGCCGACGTTTTAGTTCGAAAGGTGATAAGAGTAGGTTACTATTGGGATAGCATGGAAAAGGACACCAAGGAATTCGTTTGAATATGTGACAAATGCCATTTGCACCAATGATTCACCAACCCGCTGAACAACTATACTTAGTCCTATCTCTGTGGACATTCCTGAAATGGGGGATGGACATCGTCGGCCCCCTACCAACGACGCCAGGTAAAACTAGATTTATTTTATTTATGACTAACTACTTCTCGAAATGGGTAGAAGAACAGGCCTTCGAGAAGATAAGAGAAAAAGAAGTCATCAACTTTATTTGGGACCACATCATATGCCGATTCGGGATCCCCTCCGAGATTACATGTGATAATAGGAAGCAGTTCATCGGCAGCAAGGTGACGAAATTCCTCGAGGATCATAAAATCAAAAGGATCCTATCAACGCCTTACCACCCAAGTGCGAATGTTCAGGCGGAGTCTACAAACAAAACTATCATTCAAAACTTAAAGAAGAGGTTAGATAATGCAAAAGGGAAATGGAGAGAAGTGCTGCCCGAGGTACTATGGGCATATCGAAGAACCTCGAAGTCAAGCACAGGGAAAACCCCGTTATCTTTGGTATATGGGTCCAAGGCACTAATACCAGATTCCAGCATGCCACTGAGGATTCAAACAACGAGTCCATGAACACCACTCTCGATCTACTAGATGAAAAGCGCGAGGCCGCATTAGTTCGAATGGCCGCTCAAAAGCAAAAGATTGAAAGATACTACAACAGAAGAACAAACCTCCGATACTTCGGAGTCGGGGACTTAGTTCTAAGGAAAGTCACCCTCAACACTCGAAAACCAAACAAAGGGAAGCTAGGCCCTAGTTGGGAAGGATCGTACCGCGTCCTCGGAGTAGTAGGAAAAGGGTCCTACCAACTGGGCACCATCAAAGGTGATCGACTACCAAGAAACTGGAACATATCGATGCTCAAAAGCTATTATTTATAAGGTATAACTTTCTCCCTTTTCGTTTATATTTCATACTAACTTGTTGCAGGTGTTCGATTGAGAGGAATCGAAGCACCCTTCAGCCCGAAGACCTTGGATTTTAAAGCATGTGTTGCACTCTTTTTCCCTTAGATCAGGTTTTATCCCAAATGGGTTTTACTGGCAAGGATTTTAACGAGGCGACATTTATATGCTACCTAAGGAAAACTCAACAAGTATTCAAGGCTTCTTCTCAATCAACCTCGAATACTGGGGGGCATCACCCTTGGAGGTTACTTTTTCAAAGATATAGAGTTATGCCAAAGAGGGCCTCGATAGGAGAATGTTGTATCGGGACAAACAGTTAAAATGAACCGTGTCCGAGTAGAATAGTCGAGCCCCCGATGGCAAAAACATGTACGCATATATCAAGTAATCGAAGAAGCATCCTTGTTCATCAAAACACTTTGCGCATCAAAGAAATTTTACTATTATTGCATGATACGACTCAAGGGCCAAATACTCTTGAACACTCGGGGTTGTCATCGGCAATTAACTTATTGAGCCATCAAGGACTCAAGCTCAAAAGACCTCAATGACACAAAATCAAATCTATAAGACCTCAATGAGGCAACATCAAGTCCATAAGACCTGAATGAGGCAGCATTGAATCTATAAGACCTCAATGAGGCGACATCAAATCCATAAGACCTCAATGAGGAAATCAAATTTATAAGACCTCAATGAGGCGTACTCAAACTTATAAGACCTTAAAAAGGCATAACCCCGATATTAAGACCAAGTCTATATATATTCGAATTTGTAAGACCCCTAAAAAGGCATACCCTCGATATAGAGGCCGAGGTCGTCTCACCCGGGGACTAAAGTCTACGACCTAATATAAAGACTACAGTCATATGAAAAGGCTACGGCCGAAATAATACGGTTCGGAGACGTCCGACTTCCACCATAAATCTAAAGGCCTTCAAACACTTCGAAAAAACTAGTTAATCAGGCTACCCTCGGCATAAGAAAATGAGCTTCGATAATATCACCTCCGAACAATGAAAAGGCTTCGAAAAAATCAGCCTTCAATATAAAGGCTTCGAAAAATCAGCCTTCGAAAGAACCTCACGAGGTACTCAATTATCGTCCTATTCGAGCCGTCGAAGTGTCGGACGAACACAAAACATGCCAAGGCATAACTAAACTTTAAAAGTCTTTAGCCATAATGGGGGAAAATTATAGCCATATTAGAGGTCGAATTGACCCAATCTAAAAAGCGTCTAAGGGCCGATATGTAAAAGCCTAAGGGCAAACCTAAAGAGCCTAAGGGCCAATCTAAATAGCCTAAGGGATGATCTAAAGAGCCTAAGGGCCAAAATGAAAAATCCTAAGTGCCAATGTTTTAAAACCTAAGGGTCGATACCTAAACAACCTAAAGGCCGAAGCACACTGTGCTCGATACCTCACCTAAGTTCGGAATCGAAAGTCTCGAGCTAAAGCTTAACTCTAAGATCGGACCCTAAAAGGTCAACTATTATCGATTATTTATCAAGCACATAAACCTAAGGGTTTTACACTCTAAGTCCAAAGCATCGTACTGATTATCGACGAGCATCAAATTTCATTTCAAAATCAAAGGCAAGATAGGAATTGACAAGGAATGAAGATAAAGCAAAAGATCATTTCATATGTAATAAGAGTTCACAAAACATATTTACAAAGCTCATGCTTGGAGCCCTTACACAAAAAAGAAACAAATAGAAGCCTAATCTACCGCCGAGGTCACTTGATCGGATGAAGTTCCCTCAGGAGTGGTGCCTTTGATGGTTTGACCCTCGCCCCCTGGTCATCAATGGCCTCTTTCCCCTCGGCGACTTCATCTTCATCTTCGTCATCTTCCGAGCCACTAGCCGAACCATCATCAGAAGTGAGCAATGATGCCGATTCTCCTTCTAAGGCCCTCACTTTCTCGATCTCGGCAGTAAGACCAAAACCCTTCGCATGCACCTCCTCAAGAGCCTGTCTTCGAGACTCTAATCGAGCATGCTCAAGGGAATGAGATAAATTTATCCCGGCCTCAGCATACACCTTCCTAGCCCGAGACTTTGCAGCTACAGCGTCATCCCGATACGAGGTTATGAGTTCGTCAATCTCTGACTTGATGTTAGATAACTCGACAGCTGATTCGGCATGAAGACCCTTGTATTTGCGGATCTCTTCCTTCGCACCCTGAAGTTGATACTAGGCCGAGGTCAGTCTTTCTTGGAGAGTATCTTTCTCGGAGGCTATCTCATCCATGCGATGCTTGAGCCCGAGGATCTCAGTATCTTTGACTCTAAGCTCCTCTCGCATCAGGTTATCCTTCTGCTTGATCTGCAAGAATCAAGTTAAGGAATTAAATGATAAAGTTGAATAAGCATGAAAGTAAGCCCATGACGGTTGTGTTACCTGCTCATCGATATCGACTCGTTCTCGAAGGTCATGCAGTTCCCCCTCCTTCTTGGAAAAGATAACTTTGAGCTCATCTGATTCCGACAAGAGCCTCTTATACTCTTCTTCGAAGTGGGCCAACTCGGCTTGTGACTTGGAAAAAGGATGGTTGTAGAGCATTAAGTCCTAAAAACGCAAAGGGGAAAAAGTCAGAAAAGCAGGAATCAAGGTTCAAAACAAATTTGTTAAGTCAAGAAGTTACCTGTTTCCGAAGCTTCTTAGTTTCTTCGAAAATAAACAAGGTGTTAAGGTCGAGGATTTCTTCGACCCCGGAAAAATATCCCTCGAACACATTATTCTCTCCATGGGATGCCCCTACGTCGAGAGTCTCCATATTTTGGGAATCCCGTATTTGCCTCGGAGAGAATGTCGGGCCCGGCGGAGAATCGTCCACATCAATGACCTAGAGTGGATCAATCGGGGCCTTCTCTCATCTTCGGGAAGCCTCAAAGCTTGGTTCCCCGAGTTCATCTATCGAGTGAACTTCGGCACGGGAAGCGTCTTGGCCATTAGTCGGCTCAGGGACTTTGTTTGACCCACCCTCGAGAATCTCTTCAGCTCGAGGTAGGGCCACATCGACAACTTCTGGTTCATCAGCCTTCGGCTCAGCAGGCTTCGAAGCAACCGTGCTTCCTATTCCCCTATGTACTAGCGAGAAGTCATCATTATCTTCGTCCTTAGCACAAAGACTCTCAGCCACTTCTGGAGTTAAGGCCGCTGAATCGGCCTTAGACTTTTGAGCTCTAGACTTTTTCGGCTTCAGGGACTGAACTGGTGATTTCTGCTTTCTTTTTTTCTCTAGGCCTCGGGGTATCTGCTTCCCCAGGCGGGGGTTCCCTCATCAAAACGACCTCTCCAAGACCTGCGTAAACACAAAGGATGAGATACTATCGAGAGATATTTTCTCTAAAAAGTTCAAGTATGACAAGAATAAAAACTCACCATGGTTGTTTTCCTCCCATCGAGTCTTGGCCAAATTGCGCCACACGCGCTTAACATATGGGCAGGTCGAATCTAGTTCTTGGACCCAACCCGGGAGATCCTTGAATGCACCGGGGTACCACTCGACAGCTGCATCATCGAAGGGAGATTAGTATAAATGGAAGAAACAATATCTGATTAATGAGGCACGTTTACTTACGCTTCATGTTCCATTCCTCGGGGAATGACATCTTCTCAGCAGGGATTAGGTCCGAGGTCTTGACTCGGACAAAGTGGCTCATCCACCCTTTGTCCTTGCCCTTGTCGATGCTGGAAAAGAAGACCTTCAAAGCTCGACGTTGTAGCTTAATTAGGCAACCTCGATAAAGTTGGGGGATATACAGTCTAATAAGATGAACGAGGGTAAAAGGAATCCCCTCGACCATGTTTTAAAAGTACCTAATCAGGTAGACGATGCACCAGAATGATGGATAGATTTGGCCAAGTGTCACCCGGCATTGTCTGCAAAAATTGAGGATTATTGGGTCTATCAATGGAGAATATGGTTCTACCGGACCTAGGGTGAAAGGATATGTGTGTACACTAAGGAAACCGGCTTTATATGTGGTTATGTCTTCCTCAACGACAGTCAACCTTCACTTTCTCGGTTTCAGTTATCAGGCTAATGTATCGGGACATGGGTTCGCATCGTCCCGGTACCGAAGAAGGTTTGTCTATTTTGAAGTTGGAGGATGTCTCACAAGGACTGGGGATACACTCCTCAACTCGAGGAGGTACTATTGCTTTGCTCTTAGACGAGCGTGATGATGAAGGAGCTTTCTCCTTTTGTGGAGCAGTCTTAGAAGTCTTTTCCATTTTTTGCTATAGAATCTCAGAAGAAAGGGAAGAATTTTGTTGAGAGATGAACACAGAAGAGAAACAAGCGAATAAAAAAGGATGATCAACGTCTGAAGATGTTGTGAAAGGTAAAAGTTTAAGGGGTGAAGGATTGGGGTATTTATAGGGGTCAATATGCGTGTTGGAGAAAATAAAAGGACGACCAAGCGACGTTATCGATTTATTGCTTTTCGAGAACCATGCAAGTGTGGCCTTTGCACGTCTGTTATGTCACATCAATCACTGACCTTACGTAACTGACGTCACGGCGGGGACATCGAAGAGTCAAAGAATTCAAATCGTTTCTTATCCTTTCACTCTAAGAAACGCATGGACTATCTATATACGGTCAATACCGGGGACCCCGATATCGAGGCCTTTATGGAATGTCGAGCCCGATCTTGAAGAACTCGAAGCAGAGTCTTAAGTCCGACACCGAAGTTCTTACCTCGAGAATTTATATCGAAGGCCCATCGTTGCCTACCTCGAAGTAGTGTAAAATCGATGATCATCATGGAAAGGCGGGAAACTCCCAAGGACACGTGGTGAGAGCTGATAAGGTCTGCAAGAAATAGTACAAGTTCGTACTAGGCCGTTATACAGCTGTACCAATAGCCTTTCTTTGTCATAATTAGACATGTACTATGTTGGGATTCACCTCTCCTATATAAAGGGGACCCCAATCATTCTTGTAACATACAACATTTACTGCAATAGAACATTCTCCGCTTTTTTCGTGCTCAACACTGTCTCCCAGCTTTATTGTTCTTTATTTTAGTGTTCTTTATTTATTGCTATAATCCGACCTCGAGGTCCCCGACCCCAGTGATCTCGAGGCCCCAATCTTGTGACAACTTTTGTTTGCTTATCTTATTTTCTTTACTTACACTTGTTACTTCTTGACTATTAACTAGTATTAGAATAAATCACATATTTTTAGAACCATGAATCAAATATAATTGTTAAAACCATTTTCAAAGTAAACAAGTTTGTCAGAAAATTCCCCCTCCTACAATGGTTATTGAAACCCCTATTTAAAGTGGCACCTAGGGAACAAGGTCCTAGGATCAAGCCCCTCTTAAATGACAATAATGGGGTCATTGCAGAATGTGTAACGGCAAGCAATGAATGTCATATTCTCTATAACGCACTATGTATTTAATATTGCAGAATATTATTTATTGAATGTTAGCTAGTGATATGTATTCATTTGTATTCATGAGTAACATCCCCTTCGGGGGCCTCCCGGTGCCAACCGAGACTGCTTCCCCCAATCTTGGCTTCCAACTGTCTTGCTTTTCATCTGTCTCTGGCTCCACATATCGCTTTATTATACGAGCATTTAATTTGGACCGATTTTACCCTATACGGATAGTCCCCTGCTTTCCAGTGGCACGCCCTTGTGTCATCAGAAGTTGGTAAGGATACCTTTCTTGGCGGTAAATTCACTGACTCCCTTTGAAAAGTTTCTCACATTTGATTACACGCACGTCTCTCCGTATTTAATGCCACGAACACGCGTCATCCCACGATTCAGCAATACTTTCGCTGGTTCTCGAGGTAATCATGACCACGATTTTAGCCGCCTATTGCATTGATTATACGCTTCAATCTTCTTCTTTTTCACTTCATAATTTTCGTACTCTCTCAAACTTCCTTTACTCAAGTTATTCTTGCTTTTAACCTCCTTCTTTAGAGAAACCCTTACTTGCATCTGCTAACTATGGCTTCCTTTTCCAAAAACTCAAGTTCTTCAAAGAACAAAGAAAGCACTGATGATGATGCTCCTCCTACGGTGAGCACCTTTATCCCTTAAAATCTTACTACGGCTAAGGTTTTCGAAGAGAAGTTCTCTTTTGCTAACTCCCGCACATGGGCTGCTGGTGTATACTCTTCTTCCATCCGTCCTTCTAGCATCCCAGTTGTGAAGGAAGACTGTGGTTTCCATGATTTGGACATCATCACTCCTGACCTAGCGAAGCAGGTGACCTTCCCTAAGAAGGGTTTTACGTGCATTTACATGTACCCCTTCACTTTGGGCCCGTTCTCATTGAGCGAGAAACTTGACTTTGTAATCTTGGAGTTTTTCTTCCGCTATCAAGTATGCTTGGCACATGTGAGTCCTTATATGTGGCAGACGGTAGCTTATCTTTGATAGGTATGTCAGGAGACGGGGAAGGATCTCTCCCTGGCTCGATTGATGAACTTTTATTCCCCCAAGTTTTTCTATGGTGGAATGATAAACTTCAGCAAACGTGGTCACCATGCTTTGCTCACAAGCATGGATAACGATAATGAGCATGGTTGGATGGAGCTGTCCGTTATGGTTGCCACCAGGGATATCATCCCAGCCACAACTCCGTCCTTTCCGGAATCATGGAATCATACACGTAAGTTCAACGTCTATCTTTTCTCTAATTAAAGATCACCTCGTACCGTTACTGATCCTTCTCTTCTCATTATTACAGCAACTCGGTGGAAACCCCCAAGGGTTGAAGGCTTGGACCAGTGGTTACAGAAGATTTTGGATGTCACCACGCATGAGACCCCCGGGTGGAAAGATTTGGCCCTCAAATATGGGTGGAAGGCCAAAAATCATAGTAAGTTAATTCTCGAACTTATCTTGTTCCTTCTCTCACATATAAGAAAGATGGCTAAGTTTTCCTTTTATTGAATTCAGGTCTTCCGCAGGGCTCTGTTACCGTTACCGAGGAGGACGTTTTGGCTGATCCCACAGATGCGCCGAGGTTGTGGCAGGAGGTCTTTGCCCTAATAGGTGTCGCTAGACCTTCTTTTAGTGTAATTCCTCCCCGAGTCCCGGATAGAGAAATGATAGCAAAAAAGGCGATGCTCCTCTACGGCCTAGGGCAAAAATAAAAAGGTAAAGAGCGCCATGCCCGAGCCAGTCGCAAACACCGCGGTGATCGATGATGATGAAGGAGCTAGTGATGAAGGGGCTTCTCTACATAGAAGACGATGACCTTCATCAATTCAACAGACTGCTCAATTTGTTGAGCTTGTTACACCAACCGAGGACGAGGTCCAGGCGCTCTAAGGAGAGAGTGATATAGTAGAAGATGCCAAATCTCGCTTCCGGGCCCCCGTCGCTGCTCTCGGTACCACGAGGCTGGGTACCAGGTCTTTTTCGTCTTTGGTTGGAGAGAAACCAATAACTAGCACTGCTTCTACCGCAACTACTTCTCAACCCTCAATGCCCTCAACTTCATATCCTTCTTCGCCAATATGCCTTCTCCACCAGCAACTGCTACATCATCTCCACTAGCCATAGACACCCGAGAGGAGGCGTTTCTTCTTCCCCCATCCCCAGTCCATGGGAATTTGGGGAATAACTACTCGCTCCCCGGAGGAGGAGCGTTTCTTCTCGGTCTCTGCCGGGTTCCATCTTCTGTCCCGGTCGGTGGAACTTTCCAATTACATGAAGCCTCTAACTTCAGAGAAAGATAGGAACAAATTACAATCTCTCTCGGAAGAGTGTATGGTAAACAATGCGATGCATAATGCAGCAACAATATGATCTTTGTTTCCTTTGTTGTTCCTTCTATCTTTTCTATGACAGGATTCTTAATTTGAACTTTTTCTTTTCGGAATATCACGAGGAATCCATTGGAGGAATCAATAGCGAGTTTTTGGATCATTTGGCACAATAAACGAGGCAAAACAACTGGGTAGAGGCATATAATATCGAGGGTTTGTTCATTTGGTAATATTTTACGTTGGGGAGCTCGGATTTGGGCATTTTGGAGAAGATTTTCATCACATGGATTGGGGTAAGTGTTTTATACTCGGTTTTGATTATATTTCATTAATTCATCTTCGTTTTTGGTATTTGATTGATTATTTCAAAGTGGAATTCAGGGGGTTTTGTCTAAAAGTTTATAAAGTGAATTTTTGAATTTTGAACATCGATTCAGAGTCATATTTGAATGAAAATAGTATGGTTAGACTCGTAATTGAATGGATTGTCAGATTTTGTGAGTTTTTTCAAATTCCAAGGTGCGGGCCCGAGTTTGACTTTTTGGTTGACTTTGGGATATTGATTAAAGATTCCATCTTTATCAATTGGGTTTGTTTTCTCTCGCATTATTGGATGTTCTTGAGTTTCTTTTGGATATTTTTGAGCCATTCAAAGGTCTGTACGCGCGAGGTGGAATTTCTAGAGTATTTATTGGCTTGTTCGGTATTGGATTCAGCTTGTTCAAGGTAAGTAACACTTCTAAACTTGGTGTTGAGTGTATGACCGCTAAATATACGTGTTAAGTGTTTGTTGTTGATGTCACGCCCCAAACATGGGTAGGCGCGGCTGGCACCCGGTGCCGCACTAGCCCGAGCGAACCACTCTGTAACTCATGATCATTTGACCAAACGAGAACATACATAGGTCAAGTTAGCTGAATTTATTCCTTTCGTAACTATTATGGGCTCATATGGCCACAACTCATGATGTACAATTGCAAGTGGAAAAACACTGTAGCACTAAACCATTTTTCTTAAAACATGAATACATATGGGCCGTCAAGGCTTCTGACATACAGTACAAACTGAACCTCTGTCTACAAAGCCTATAAGATTATTTGACCTCAAATGGGAAAGGGTACCAGCCTACCCATAAGTCTGACGAAAAACTCTGACACGATGAATCATAGACTCGGCTGCACTCCGAATGGGGTGGAGTCTGACCGATCATTCGCTGAATGCTGACCTCGTCTACTATAAGGGCTCGTCAAACTGATTGTCTATACCTGCAGGCATGAATGCAGCGTCCCCAATAAAAGGACGGCAATACGAATAATGTACTGAGTATATAAGGCAGAACTGAAACATAACCATAATTCAACATTAATTAAAGACATATAAGAATCAACCTGAATCTTTGAAGTGCCACCTTATCTGCATACTTATATATAATGCTTCTCTTTAAGACTATTATCCATATCGTATGATGCATAACTGCCTAACTGATCAGTGGTAACTGCCCGACCGACCGTAGCTCGGTGGTAAATGCATGACTGCCCGACCGGCCGTTGCTTGGTGGTAAATATGTAATTGCTCAACCGACCGTAGCTCGGTGGTAAATGCATGACTGCCCGACCGACTGAAGCTCGGTGGTAAATGAATATGCATGTCTGCCCAATCGACGGTAAATAATGATACATAACTGTCCAACTGGTGGTAACTGTCCGACCGGCCGTAGCGCGGTGGTAAATGAATATGCATGACTGCCCAACCAGTGGTAAATAATGATACATAACTGCCTAACCGGTGGTAGCTTCCCGACCGGCCATAGCGCGGTGGTAAATAAATATGCATGACTGTCGAACCGGTGGTAAATAATGATACATAACTGCCTAACCGGTGGTAAATAATGATACATAATTGCCCAACCGGTGATAACTGCCTGACTGGCCGTAGCACGGTGGTAAATGCATGAAGATGCATGTATCACTATATTATAAACATTAACTTCTCTATCATATACCTCAATAGGGACTTAGGAACATACTTAGACATGCTTGAATATCACTTTATAGGAATGAATAACGTAGATATCCTTAACCGCTAAGAGTAGAACCACTTATGGAATAACATTACGTTTACGTCTCGTTACTTGGATCATGCCAAAAGAAAGAAGGATTAGCCTTAACATACCTGGATACAGATGATCGCAACTAATCTAGTCTTAGCATAGGGTGTATTGCAAGTAACCCTCCCTGATCCATCACTGTCACTATTTTCTGAATCAGATGATGAGATTTATCATCCTCCAACTGCAAATTTTTCAGATTTTTATTTCGTAAGTGTGAGGCCTATATCGGCCGGCTTGTGATTTTGTTGATTGTGCCAAATCTGGCTTCATGCTAACAGAAGTAATCTGCTTCTTATCAGCAATGGCAAACATATCGTGTGATTTATTAGTAAGGCCATAATGAATAAAATTCTTCAAAGCCACTATAAGACCTGTCACATGGCCAGACAACGATCCCTTAAAGAATATATAAGCAACATCCCTTAAAATTTTCCAAAGACAAAAATAACCAAGATAGTCCTCCTTCCTTTAATCTGTGTTTCTTCTCTTCCTAAATCGTGTAAAAATTTTGGTTCTTCACGTTCTTCTTTTGCAAAAATATGAGCAAAATTTAATATGGGCACAATTACCATCCTCAAAATGTGAGCCACCAGAATAGCTAACTCTTAGGGCGTGTTTGGTATAAAAAAAAATATTTTTCATGGAAAATATTTTCTTGAAAAACAAGTAATATTCTTATTTATTTTTTGGTGTTTGATACGCAAATCAAGAAAAATATTTTTTCAAAAGTATTCATAATTAATTTTGATACAATAAACATGAAGCTATAAACTTGCGAACCAACAACCTTCCGAACCCACAAATTTCATAAACTTCTGAACCGCAAAACTTTCGAGACCGCGAAATTTAAAACCCGTAAACTTTATAATTTCTAAACCCGTAAACTTCGAAACACATAAACCTCCGAACTCACAACTTTAAAACTTGTAAAATTTTGAATTTGTAAACCAAAAGATGAAAAAAGTAAAACTGAAAATATATATATAAACAATATTTTTTTCCGAGGGTGGGGTGGGTGGTGCAGAAAAAAAAATTTAAAAATTACAAAAAAAGTAAAAAAAAAAATATTGTGCGGGAGTGGGGGTGGAGGTG
>MDKH01061919.1:0-18339 GCA_005239495.1 Nicotiana undulata | reverse complement strand
GGAAATTGTTGGAACGACCACATACAACTATATACCCTGTTAGTATACGGAATAAACAAGTTGTTTTGCGAATATTTAGCTTGCAGTGCGAGCATGTAACTTCCTCATACTTTTAGCATCCTTTAATGTTTTATAGTAGTATAGTCGCAGATAGTTGTAGCAGTATTCTAGAGCAATCATATACTTTGTTAGTATGTGTGTATACCATATTTGTATCATATGGTACAATAAGTCTTTTTTGCTACTTATACTTTTATTGCACTTTCCAAAATTTTATTATCACTTATATTCTAACTAGTATATATGGAGATTTGGTGGCTGTAGATTGTGTTTTCATACTCCATAACTGGTTGTGTTATTGGTAATGGTAGAGTGTGTACTGATATTTGTAGGGAACGAGACCAAGTTTTGCATAATAATCACGCATTGATTCTTAGAATCTGATTATGTAATTTATGGCGTTCAACATCAGTCAATGTGATATTCAGTGAATTAGATCAAGTGGCAACTGGTATTATATTAGTTTAATATTTGAATTTAAAAATAAAAATAAAAAGACAAAAGGCATACTATACTAGTTATATTTTAAAAAGGTGAACATATATTTACTATATCAATTATTTTGGCTTATTGTATGAAAAAAGAATAATAAAAATAGTGAAAACAGTAAATGAAATTAGATTATGAAGAGAAAAAGAATATAAAAAAAGAAGTTAAATAAAATTACAAAAGGAACAAGAAATAAAAAAACAAACAAAAGCAAAAAAAAAGAAGCCAAAATTGAGTGCGAAATTAAATTATGATAATAATAATAATAATATGATTTGGACCAAAATAAACAAACAGAAAAAGAGAGAGAAAAATAAGAAGAAAACGAGAAAAAAAGAAAAGGAGAAAAGAAGGAAAAAAGACAAAAAGCTGACAAATAAAAAAGAAAAGGAGAAAAAAATAATAGGTAGGAAAAGTAATTAGTTTGATGGGTATAAAACTAAATGGGTAGGTAAGGGTAAATAGTTCTATTTTTATGGGTAATAGTGTCATTCACCCAAACCATTTGTCGAATTTATACTACACAAATAGGATTAAATATAAATTGTCAAATTCTCTTAACAAAAGAGAAAATTAGAAGATTATGATAAAGGGAAGTTCACATTAGAAATAGATGAAGGTTCTTCTATCATGGATGAGTTAGATTATGACACATTATTTGAGCTAATTCATTTTTTTTCATAACACAATCCATGTTGATCTAAGTAAATTATGAACGATTGGATCATGATGTATTTTTTTGCTTGACCCAGTTTGGCTCGTCTAAGTTCGCGCAGCCAGGAATTCGTCAGGAGTGTTCAAATTTTAAATAAATTAATATTTTTTTGTCGATAAACGTGTTTGACTCAAAATTTAGATTTGGGCTTAACCAATTAGATTTTAATAAAATAGAGTCAATTTTATCCAATATTAACGTCCAAAAGATACGTTAACTGGTTTTGTAATAAGATAACATGTGTATTATCCGAATGAAAATAAATGTTGACAACACTAACAATATTCAATTACCCAAAAAGAGGGGGATAACATTAAATAACATAAATAGCATTGGATGACATTTAAGTAATTAAGAATGTGTGAGTCGCCCGAAAACGAGTGAGATTTGTGATTATTCCTTCTGATAATAATGAATGATTGATGAGCATTCGAAAATTTAGGTTGTTCTTAGATCGAGTGAAAAAGTTAGGTAAGAATCTTAGGAAAAAGGTATATGTTGTATGTTTGCAATAAAGCCAGATTCTTGAGCGGATCTTTATCTAAGTCGCACCGGTGACATGTGTACCAATATTTTTAAATCAAAATACGCAATATTTAGCTAAACAATAACAAAATATTAAATAGAACTATAATTTTATAAATTAAAATAAAAATAAAAAGCAACATTAGAAATTTTACTAATAAAAGTAAGCATAAAACCAAACAAAAGAGAGAATCAAAAGGATTTGTAGAGAGCTTTATTGAAAGAAATTTTAGTAGAGTTTGGCTTTTAAACTATAATTTTTATTTAAGAAATTACTTTAAGATTAGTTAAAGAATTACTTTTGAGATTAGTTGTTTATTTCTACACAAATTTTAAGTTTTAAGAGTTATTTTATTAGAAATTTTCTTAGATTGAGAAAGAATCAAATAGACCACACATGGTGGTCTCCGTTTGCTATGGCAAATAAAATGAACAGAACTTTGAACTTGTGATTAACATGTCACTTTGAACACCTTGAACTGTTGAATTGGCTCACTCAACTGTGTTAAAGGTGATCATAATATAACATATAATCATATAAAGTAATACTTCATCCGTTTTAATTTAATGTGAATCCATTTCCTTTATAGTCCATGTAAAAAAAAAAGACTCATTTTCATATTTAGAAACAATTTATTTTTATGCAATGATTTATAACCACACAAAATATATGTGACTTATTTCACACCACAAGTTTAAAAGTTTTATCTTTTTTATTAAATTTTGTGCCCACTTAAATAAATTTACATAAATTAAAATAGAGAGAATATTTAACTTATATACACAATATAATTTTTTGACGAACGGTGTGCCCTCGACTACCTTGGTATAGGTTGGCTACGCCACTAACCAAAGGCCCAAGCAATCCCAAGAAACCCAACTCTACGACAAGGATCATCAATCATTACTTTATCACTCACATATCCAATTATGGTCATCACTCAAGTGTAAAGTAACAAAAGAGTCGCTACAAACTCTCCAATCATGGACTTAAACAAAGACCACTTTTTCAGCACCGTCACCGATGAACGACCGCGGTGGCGGCTCGTGATAGTCCTTTGCCGTCGATGAACTTTGCTTCGGCAATGCACTACTCGCGTCCTATGCCATTTTGGCTTTCAAGTCAAGAGATGAGGTTGTTGACTTGGTCTTGTACTTCATTCTTGTTCAATTGCAAGTTGCGGAGTCAGCAATTTGTTGCGGTCAAACGCACACGCAGGTATGCGCGATCGCCAAATAATAAACTGATAAGATAGACATTTTACCAAAAAAATGTTAACCTTTTCTTAAAACGAATTGATGAGTAGAATAGAGGGTAAATCCTAACTAAAGATAATTAACTCTAGATCGAGGGATATTGAATGGGACAAATCGAAAATAGTGAAGTTTGCGAAGTCGTCAAGATTATAGAAGACGTTTAAGGGAAAATAATGAGCTTGCATTCTCAACACAGTCACTTTGTAATACATGATAAAGAAGAGCGAGAAAGTGTTCCATTAACAACTACTGATTATATCCTTGTTGATTTCACGATGAAGGTTACAAAGATGGGGTACAAAGTTGTGGACCTTCTCTCGAGTCCCCATGGATTCATCTTAGAGAAAGTTCTAAAAGAAAAAGAGAGAATTGGAAAAAGCCCCCTACCATAATTCTCTTCCCCTGTATATATACTAAGTGTTATCCCTTACCTTACTGTCCTTAGCCGGTGTACTGTAATCTGCTGTTGGCCCTTCAGGTCGACCTCCCTGAGCGCCATAGCATGTGCTACGCCGTGAAGGCCTTCTGACGATTTGACCTCGACTGTGGCCGTGATGCTCGTCGTTACGGCGTCTTGTGTGCACAATCACGGCTTAATCACCCTCTTGCCATTCCCTTTTTGAGGTCATTCTCACGTGGTCAGATTTCGACCCATACAATAGAGTGTCGAACCCACGAGTACTTGTGATTAACTATTAACTAAATTAGACTATCCTATCTATCTAAACAAGGATTAAAACTAGAAGTATTTGATTCTAAATTAATTAAAATAAAAAGGAAATAAATAATGAACTTCGAACAAAGGAAGAGTAGATTTTTATGTTATCAATGTGATGAAAACAATCTAGGGTTATGTGCTATCTAACATTCCTATTGTATTCTTCAATTAAATTGACCAACTAATTTATTTAGCTTATTGGTTGACAGGGTTAATATTGCTCATTAGAATCTGTCGAGTTCTTACTCACCTATTGAAGCTAACCTAGCGCCTATATGTCTATGGAATTAGAATTAACAAGAACGCATTTATAATTCATGTAAATCAACCAAGCAAGGCAATTAGGTATATGTCTATCCTAATCGCGAATCCGTGCCCCGATGCCCAAGTTTAAGAACTTGCTCTATTCAATCCTATGTGCAATCTAGAATTCTCACTTTCGAGTTCAATTCTAGATTCATATATAATATTCAATTGGTGATCAAGCAATTAAATAATTAAATGCAAGATTGAATAAATAAACCAATACGATAAATCAAGCAAGCAAAATCAATATCTGAATAATAATAGTCATGAAAGAATCACAACCCTAGAACGTAAAGTTTAGCTCAACATAGACATGGTAGCAAAATGACAAATCATACAAACAAACATAAGAATTACTAAATTTGGTGGAAGAAAAGATGAAACACGGCCTTTTACGGTGTCTCTGTGCTCTCCCTAGGTCCAAAGTTCGTCAAAAGTCCTCAAAATAATATTTTTACATGTATTTATACTAAATAGGGTTAGGCCCAGACAAAAACACATTTTCTTGTGAGAAATAAGACATTGACTCTATAAATTTCGCACAAGCGCGCCGCGCCAATGGACAAAATCAGAGGCCTTTCGTTTCTTCCTAACAATCTAAGTAGCTAGCCCCTTTGTTGGACACATAAGCCAACACATCATATTAGGATATGTCTTGGGCGAGAATTTCACAGCATACTCTCGTGACATAGTGTTGTCACCTTGTCCCCCATTTTGGGCACTATGCCATGATAGCGATTTAAATGGGCCTTGAGTATTTTTTTTCTTCAATCCCCGCACGCAATATCGGTTTAATTTCTTTCGCTTTTACTCAGACTTCAAAGTTCTAAATAACTCGAATAAAACTCTAAAATATCTTCTTAACTCGGAATTGTTTCCTGCAAGGTATAAAACACATAATAAGTGCAAATTACTATCATTTAAGGTTGAAATATGAGTAAAGTGCAGTAATTTAGAGTGCAATCTACGGCTAAAACACGAGATTATAGCCTACCATCACAATTCATACTAGAAATTCAAAAAATATTTAAATGTCACCTCTAGAATTTAGACTCGTGGCTAAATCAGAATCTTCACATATTCAAGGGAATTCAAATATTTTTATATAACAAAAATATATATTTTTATCCTGTTTACACATTATAATTTACTGTATGATGGAATTGACCGCCTGCCACAAGCTAGCTCTGCGTTTCATCCCTTTTTTTCTTCCTTTAGAGTGAAATGAATGATAACAAATTTGGATTAAAAAGTGAAAAGCATCTTAACAAAAACATAACATCAAATATAGACATACATGAAGGAAGTTAATATAATAGCTTGTTTGGCCAAGCTACCAAAATTAGCTTATTTTGAGAAGTGATTTTTCTCAAAAAGTGCTTTTCTCAATAGTACTTTTGGTTAGAAGCAGTTTGTGTTTGGATAATTAATTTGAAAATCACTTTTGAGCAATAATTAGTGTTTGATCAAGTGTAGGCATACAAAGTTTATTAAAATTAACTCCGTAAAATAATTTGGACTATATTTTAAATTCAAGATATATTAGTTCAAATAAATTTATTGGGATAGTATAATTGGATTAGTTATATAAGTCCAACATATATGGATTAAATAAATAAGTCTTAATCCACTGAGCTAACCCATTTAACTGGGCTACAAGTAATGAACCCAAATCATTAGGGCCAAGATGTCATCTTCCTAGAGGCCCAATTTGGTGCCACATGTCAAATGATGTGGCACGCCAAGTCAAATGGAAGAGCCAATAGGATCATGCCACATGTCAAATGACAAGGCATGCCAAGTCAAATTAAAAGGCCAATAAAACCACGCCACGTGTGCAAGTGACATGTTTTGGCCTATCAAATGCGGCCTTGTCGCACTTCAATTTGATTAGTCGGAAAGTGTTTGTTCTTATCATAACTCTTTCCTCCCACAACTATAAATAGGGGTCTTCATAACTCATAGAAGACACTAGAAGTTATTACAAGAAGCAAGAAAGAGCTCGTGGATCAAACACTGCAAATTCCTCCACATGTTTCAAGTTCAAGTTCAAGCTCAAGAACGAAGAACAAATCAAGTTCAAGTTCAAGCAAACAAGCTCAAGCTCAAGAACAAGGTCATCGTTCGTGGCAACAACTACATATTCAAGATCAAGCTCGAAGGCCCTTGAATTTATTTACTATTGAAAAGAAGAATCAAAGGATTCATAGAGATCGAACACTCAAATATTTGAAATAAAATATTACGATTGTTGCAATATTTTTCGGTCTTGATTTTATTTTATCGACACAATTTATTGTCTACAAATTCTGGCACACCCAATGGGACAATCTCTATCTCTCGTCTCAACTTTTCAATCACCAAAGTTCAAGAACATTAAAATGACTTCAAAGAAAATCAACTCCAGTTCAACTTCCACCAAGGCTGCTAATTCCAGGTTCTGTGCTGATGTAGAAAACATCCTCGATGTTACCTTTAGAAGATTTGGACCAGTTACGAGGAGAAAAGAAATCTCTTTAGGACAACAAGCACCCCAAGTGTTGCCCCATCAACCCTTGTTTTCAGATCTTCATCCTCAAAATGAGCGAGATCTTCTACAAACGCACCCGAAGAAGGAAGCGATGTTGCTGAATAGATCAAGAAAACTCTTGCTCTGCTTGACCTCTCCGGATCCAAGCACCCTGCTGTGAAGGAAAATGATGATGCTTTAAGTGATGGATTCTCCCCACTTACACCACAGAGCATGAGCCAATCAAGGATCATTCTGTTTGACAATCCATGCTACTCTCCATCGTCCACGACAATCATGCATGCCATGGTGACAAACACTTCATCCGTGGAGGAGCAGTTGACAAACTTGACGGAAGCAATCACCGGCTTGACCAAGTGTATGAAAATTCAAGATGTTATAATCGACAAGCTAAAAAATAGGGTGGGAGTCTTGATGGAAGAAGAATCCACCCACGCACATGGCAAGCTCTCAGAAGTTCCAGTGAGTGATTCTCCCTCAAGACAAGTACCATCCGCTAAGGCTATCTCTTTCTCATCTGAAGGGATGATTCTAATCTATCAACTGAAGGAGTTCATTGAAGGAACCATTAAGAATAAGTATGAAGTTGTTGCCAAGTACTCCTTTACATACGCAAAGCCGTACACTGCAAGGATCTATATGTTGAAGATGCATGTTGGCTATCAACCTCCAAAGTTTCAACAGTTTGATGGTAAAGGCAATCCAAAGAAACACGCGGCGCACTTTGTTGAGACATGAAACAAAGTTAGGACTTATAGAGATTACCTCGTCAAACAGTTTGTCCGCTCACTAAAAGGAAATGCTTTTGATTGGTTTACAGACCTCGAGGTGGGATCTATTAATAGCTGGGATCAACTAGAGCAAGAGTTCCTCAATCGCTTTTATAGCACAAGGTGCATTGTGAGCCTGGTGGAACTCACAAATACTCGTCAACGGAAGGGTGAACTAGTTATCGACTTTATCAATCATTGGAGGAATGCAAGCCTCAACTGTAAAGACAGGCTTAGTGAAACTTCTGGCATAGAGATGTGCATCCAAGGCATGCATTAGGGATTGTTCTACATCTTGAAAGGTATCAAGCCTAGCACATTTGAAGAACTTGCAACCCGTGCCCATGACATGGAATTGAGCAGGGCCTCCGCTGGAAATGAAAGGCTTCCCATCTATGAACCTCGCAAAGGGAACATCAAGTAAGAAGTCATAAAATGGAACAAGTTTGTACCAAGATCTGAAAACAGAGAAGCTATGAATGTCAACACATCACTTGTGAAGTTCGCGACGAAGGCGAGCAAAAAGAAGAGTATGAAATCCACTTCGTTTCAAGATAAAAGCCAAGTGGAAAGTTGACTCTAAAAGAAATGCAAGAGAAAGAGTACCCATTTCTGGATTCTGATGTGCCAGCCATTTTCGAAGAACTCCTCGAGTTAAATCTCATTGAGCTTCCAGAGATGAAGCGACCAAATGAAGCCGGGAAAAATGATGACCCAAATTACTACAAATATCATCGACTTGTGAGCCACCCTCTGGAGAAGTGCTTTGTCTTCAAGGACAATGTTATGGACTTGGCTCGTGAAAAGAAGATTGTGCTTGAAGATGAGAAAGAAAGCGCAAACCAAGTCTCTATCACATTTGGCTCATTCAGTCTAGAAGAATTATGCAACTTTAAATAAAGTAAAGATGAAGAATTACTGGAGAACAACAAAGTTGAAGACGATCACCTTGAGGATGATGAAGGTTGGACGTTGGTGACTCGTCGTAGGTACCACAAAAGGAGCCCACGAAAAGGATCATTATAATAACCAACTAGGAAAATAATGGTGAAAAGACCAATGAGATGGAATCCAGTTAAGCATTTAAAGAAAGCAAAAGTAGAGGTGCACCACCCTCAAAATCCACGACATCCAGTGACCTTGGAGGATTTCTTGCCATGTTGGTTCCATATGAAGATTTCCTGTGATAGTATTGAGGCCTTTTGTTGCAATGCTGATAAAAGGGAAGAAAAGAGTGATGACCTACTGTTGGCACCATCTTCGAAAAAGCTCATCGAGTCTATTCCTCAAGAATTTAACGCGTGCGAGGAAAAGTTTACGTTCACAAATGACGATCTTCTACTAGGTGACACTCTTCACAACTGCCCATTATACCTGGTTGGCTATATGTGCGATGGGAGAGTAAATTGAATTTTGGTTGATGGAGGATCCTCAGTGAACATCTTGCCAATTCGCGCCATTAAAGAACTTGGTATTCCCATGAATTAACTCTTAGAAAGTCATGTGATAATCCAAGGATTCAACCAAGGGGGAAAAGAGCCATAGGCGCGATTAGGCCAGGAATCACCATTGAAGATATGCAATGAAGTGCATGGCTGCACGTGATCGATGCAAAGACTTTATACAAGGTCTTGCTTGGAAGGCCTTGGATACATGAAAATAAAGTAGTTACATCTACCTACCATCAATGTTTAAAATACTACGAGGGTAAAGTCGAGAAGAAGATAGTTGCTGATGATGAGCCATTCACCGAGGCAGAGTCACACTTCGCTGATGCAAAGTTCTACTTGAAGAACCGCATTGTGAAGGACCTAAAAGTTGATGATGGAATGAAAAGCAAGAATGATGAGCCCACAACTAAAGAGCTGAGGTGAGTATTGGTAAAGACAAAGCTGTTACTGAGGAGGTACAACCCAACGCGAATAAATCTCATGGAGGGGATATTGCGTCTTATGGAAAGAAAGTAAGTCATGCGCTCCAATATGTCCCTAAAGGAAGAAAGATGAAGGCAAATCATCTAATCTCCAAACTAACATGTTAAAGGAGTTAACTCTTCCTGTAAAATGAATTGAGGCAGTAAAGTTGTCGTCGAAGCCGCTTGCAGGTTTTGTAGCCCAAAATCGTTTGTAGAATGTGGCACTCCCTATAGAGCGAACAGATGAAGTTTTTGATCCTAACGCTTACAAGCTATTTGCAAAATCTGGATACAATCCCAATGAGCCGTCAACGTTAGGGAAGCTCCCATCAGAATCTGCGGCGAGGAAACCACGTGAATGTTTGGGATACAAGAAACCGTCACCATTGCGCATCTCCATAAAAAGGGCGAGCATCAATTATATCACTGTAGAAGACAAATCTGCCACTTCTAACAGGCCTTTTGTCTTTGATCGACTTGGAAAATCAGCTGTGAGAACTTCCGTATTTGAGAGATTGGGTCCATTTAAGAAGGGGAATAAGTTCCAGAGAAATTATTGAAATACAAGAACACCTGCTTCACCCAAAATTCAGAAGATCTCCAAAGATTTCAAAAGTTTGGTTCCTTCCAGAATGAAGCGACAAACAAAAGTCATCGTTTCGTGTGATGAGGTACTGAAGGTGAATCCATACAATGTGGTCTACAATAAAGAACGTGATGAAGACGAAGAAAGTCGGGTTCTTCGTATCATGTTACTACACAAGGCGAGCATGGTGTTTTATCTCTAATGGAGGATCACGAGAAATTGGACGATGTTTCATTATGTTATCACATATCCTTCAACGATGGGGACCCTAAATAAGATGATGATGTGAAATATGCTCCCCCATAACTTGAAGAAGGGGTGAAGGCAACAATTGATGCCTTAAAAGAAGTTAACCTTGGCACTGATGAAGAACCAAGACCCACCTACCTAAGTGCTTTACTAGAATTTGATGAAGAAATCACGTATATTGAGTTACTTAAGGAGTATAGGGATGTATTTGCTTGAAGTTACAAAGAAATGCCTGGCTTGGACCCTAAAGTAGCAGTCTACCACCTTGCGGTCAAGAATGGCGCTCGTCTTGTTAAGCAAGCTCAAAGGCGCTTTAGGACGGACTTGGTTCCCCTGATTGAAATCGAAGTTAACAAACTCATTGAAGATGGATTTATTTGAGAAGTTAAATACCTGACATGGGTTTCAAGTATTGTCACTATAAGGAAGAAGAATGGTCAGATTTGAGTGTGCGTCGACTTCAGTGATCTCAATAATGCGTGTCCCACAGATGAATTCCTGCTTCATATTCTAGAGTTGATGATCGATGCTACTACTGGGTATGAGGCAATGCCGTTTATAGATGGTTCGTCAGACTATAACCAAATTTTCATGGCACCAAAATATGAAGAATGCTGGTGCTACTTATCAAAGGGCTATGCAGAATATTTTTGTCGATCTTCTCCACAAAAATGTTGAATGCTATGTGGACGACTTGGTGGTAAAATCAAGAAAGAGGGGCGAACACTTGAAAGACTTGAGAATGGTGTTTGAGTTTCTCCGGAGGTACTAACTTAGCATGAATCCATTGAAATGCGCCTTTGGAGTTACTTCTGGATAGTTCCTTGGTTTCATTGTCCGACATCGAGGGATTGAAATTGATCAAGCCAAAGTAGATGCAATCTTGAAAATGCGTAGGCCTCGGGATATTCACGAATTGAAAAGTTTTCAAGGAAAGTTAGCGTACCTTAAGAGATTCATCTCAAACCTAGATGGGAGGTGCCAACCATTCAGTCGCCTTATGAAGAAAGGTGTCCCTTTCAAATGGGACCAAGCGTGTAGCAATGCCTTCGAGAGCATTAAATCCTACTTGATGAAATCTCTAGTTTTAGCAACCCCTATACTTGGAAAGTCGCTGATACAATATATTTCAGTACAATAAAGGTCTGTTGGAGCGTTGTTGGCCCAAGAAAATAGTGAGGGGAAATAAAACTCACTTTACTACTTGAGTAGGATGATGACACCAAACGGACTGAATTATTTGCCAATTGAAAAGTTGTGTTTGGCGCTAGTCTTCTCAATTAAAAAGTTGAAGTACTAGTTTCAAGATCATGTTGTTCGTCTTGTTTCTAAAGAAAATCCCATCAAGTTTGTAATGTCAAAACCTGTTCTTAGTGATCGACTAGCGAGATGGTATCTCCAACTTTAACAATTCGAGATTTTGTACATCCCTCAAAAGGTTGTAAAAGGACAAGCATTGGCAGACTTCTTGACATATCACCCTATACCTGATGATTGGGAGCTAACTAATGAACTGCCTAATGAGGACGCAATGGTCATTGAAGTTCAACCTCTATGGAAGATGTACTTTGATGGTGCTGCACATCGCAGAACAACTGGTGTTGATGTAGTATTTGTCACTTCTCAAGGTGAAGTTCTGCCCTACTCTTTAACGTTGAAACAACTCTGCTCTAACAACGTTGCTGAGTATCAAGCACTAATACTTGGGCTCGAAATGGCTGTCGAAATGAAGTGGTTGCAATTGCAAGTCTTTGGTGACTCTCAACTGGTGATTAACAAGCTTTTAGGTAGTTACGAGGTAAAGAAATCTGAACTACGCCCATATCATGGTTCTGCTAAAAAATTAATAGGATGGGTATATGACGTGACTATTCAACATGTGCCAAGGAAAGAAAACAAGAAGGTTGATGCTTTAGCTGCCCTAGATTCATCGTTAACCCTGCCTGATCAAGTGCAAGTGACTGTCAGCCAAAAATGGGTAGTGTCACTGCCAAATGAGGTTGAAGGTGAAGGAAATGAACTCAAGCATCTTGTCACTGTTTCTGAAGCTGATAAAGAAGAATGAGAACAACCCATTGTCAACTACTTAAGCTATATGATAATTCTAGAAAATCCGAGGAGAAAGACTGAAATCCGTCGTCGTGCACCTCGCTTCCTTTACTACAAAGATACTCTATACAAAAGGTCAATCGAGGGCGTACTCTTGCGATGCTTAGGGGAAGAAGAAGCACTCCAAGATTTGCAAGGAACACATTCTAGGGTATGTGGGTCACATCATTCTGGACCAAATCTCCACTTCCATATAAAAAGGATGGAATATTATTGGCCAACGATGGTAAATGATTGCTTGGTCTACGTTCGAAGATGCAAGGCTTGTCAATTCCATGCGAATTTTATTCATCAACCTCTTAAAGTGTTGCACCTGACTGTGGCATCCTGGCCGTTTGATGCTTGGGTATTGGATGTTGTTGGACCACTGCCAAATTCCTCTGGGGGGCACCTATACATCTTGGCTACAACTGACTACTTCTCAAAATGGGCTGAAGTTGTTTCTCTTAAGGAGGTAAAGAAGGAAAATGTTGCAAGTTTCATCCGAGTAAACATAATTTATCGCTTTGGCATTCCTCGTTACATAGTAACGGATAATGGAAAACCAGTCGATAATAGGTTGATGAACAAGATTTGTGATCTATTTAGATTCAAGCAACGTAACTCTTCGATGTACAATGCTGCCATTAATTGTCTAGTTGAGGCATTCAACAAAACTCTATGCAACTTGTTAAATAAAGTCATCTCCAAATCCAAACGAGATTGGAATGACCGTATGGTAGAAGATCTAAGAGCATATAGGACCACTCACTGCACGCCAACACAAGAGACTCCTTATTCGCTCGTTTATGGAGTCGAAGTTGTCTTGCCACTCGAGCGTCAAATACCTTCATTACGAGTGCTATTCAAGAAGGGATAACTGATAAAGAAAATGCTCGACTTCGATTAGCAGAGTTGGAGGCTCTTGATGAGAAAAGGTTGGAAGCTCAACAGAGTCTTGGATGTTATCAAGCTCGATTGTCTAGCGCCTTCAATAAAAAAGTTCGCCCGAGATCCTTTCAAGAAAGAGATCAAGTCTTTGCCATATGAAGACCCATTATTACTTCCCATAAACTTGTAGTGAAGTTCACTTCAAAATGGGATGGGCCATATGTCATACAAGAAGCTTACTCAAGTGAGGCTTAGAAGCTGGTTGATGCAGATGTCTTGAGAATCGTCTCTATCAATGGCAAGTTTTTGAAGAAGTATTATCCTTGAAGTTGCAATGCTCCTTGACGCATGATCCTAAACTGCATGTTCCTACACTCTTGGCCGCATGAGTCTAAACTGTGTATGACCTACAAAAAAGAAGAAGAAGAAGTTCACTAGGTTGAAAACCTCAAAATAGGCGAAAGTTAGGACATAAAATAAATAAATAAAAAGAAAATCACCCATTCTGAACTACGATATGACTTGATCCTCCTCACCGAGGTACGTAGGCAGCTTAGAGTTTCATTTTGAGTTCAGTCACATAAGTACAAAAGATACATAATTCCCCAATCATTGTCCGAATTAAGCACGATGGAATGTAATCCATTCAATCGGCACTTGAAAATTGAGCTGGGATACCATTATTCTGTTAAACTTCATATCCCATCTAATTTTGAAGGGCAAGCCGCTATGGTAAATTGGTATCTTCAATAAAATGATTAATATCTTTTAGGAGGTTGCCAAGCATTTGCATTGAAATTCGGGAATTCGTTATGCCTTCATGTTATCCAAACATTCAAGTTGTTTTTGTCGAGTCTTCATGACGTTTCAAATTCAGTGAGACTTGAACCCAAGATATTTGGTAAGAATGAAGCTCTTGAATTTTGATTTCTAGCAATTAAAAAGGTCTTGCAATCTAGAGGCTTCCACACTAAGATACAAAAATTTGGTGAAGTCGCGCTAATTTGGAACTGTCGGCATATTAGAAACCAAAGTCGACTTCGAACTATCATCTGAAATTATCCTTAAGGTATTAAATTTAATATTTTGGATATGTTTTAGATTTTTAATTTTAGTTTCCAATATATCAAACGGTTTGTGATTTCGACATTCCTACATCAAGATACAAAAGTCTTTGGTGAAGTCGTGCAAATCTGAAATTGTTGCCGTGTCAGAATTTAGTATTAATTTTTGAACTATTATATGAAACTATCCTTAAGGCATTAAATTTTGCATTCTGTATATGTTATAGTTTGTAAGTTAAGTTTCCAAAAAATCAAACGGTTCGTGATTCTGACTTTTCTACACCAAGATATGATTTTTTTTTGTGAGACTGCGCAAATCTGAAATTTTCTACGTGGTGGAATCTAAAGTTGGTTTCAAAATATTATCTAGGTCGATTATGAAGGTGTTTGATTCTAAGTTCTGGATATGTTTTATATATTGAAGTCTAATTTTTGATAAATCAAACGGTTCATTATTTGGACTCTCCCACGACAAGATATGAATCTTTCGTTACAAGCGCGTAAAGATAAAAATTATGGGACTAAGATAAATGTCGGGCAATGTAAATAAAAAGAGAAGCAATCTTATTTAAGATGAAATAAATATCCAGTAGGTTAATATAAACATAAAGATAAGGGGAGATAATGCTAATAGCCTAATCTAAACAAAACTTGTTTTTGATCAATTAACAGCTAGTCTCAGGTTCTTCTTCTTCTCCTCCAAATTGGCCGAATCTTCAACAGTCAACAAATTTACGTTGTCATATGAAGAGACCTCATTCTCGGCAGTTGAAAATCTTTCATGAGTCTATATTACCTCCTTTTGAGTCGCTTCTATAACACCTTTGAGGTTCTCCCTCTCTTGTTCTAATGTCTGCAACTTCTTCACAACTCTTTTCAGTTTCTTTTCACTAGAGGAAAGTTTCTTGACTTACTCACCTGCTTCAAGCTTGAACGATTCAAGGATCTACTTAGCTTTGGGAATCAGCACCAACTTCTCATCTTGACTCGTCTTATCAGCCAAATTTGATCGCTCTTGGTCATATGAAGCAGCAAGCTCAAAAAGAGAATCCAATAAACACTCTAATGGAGAAAGATCTAAATATTCGCCTTCTTCATATCCTCAAAATCTCAGTGATTTGCTCCCTATAAGATGAAAGCAGTTCTGCACGAGTTTTGGAGAGTCTCCAGAAAATATCCTCCTAAAGTCCCAAGATGAATTCCTTTTTGCGATTAAAGACAATGCTTTTTCCTTCAAAAATAGAAGTTGTTGCATTTGTCATTGGTGGAACGCGAGTTATCCCATTTGGGGTTTGTCTTTTTAGGTCTTTGTCATGAGGAATAGATGATGCCTTTTAAGACGACTTCACTTTAGATGTAGGCCCTCTAATAGATTCATTCCTCACTTGTGGCTTGTCGTGTGGGGATATCACCGGATGCCCAATGGCACTTAACTGCATAAGGAAAAGGCAAAGAAAGTGGGTAATTCTTTTGGTGAAGCTATTCGTTCGATTAAAAAAAAGAAAGAAAGGGTAAGGTGATTATATTTTTACCTCCTTGTTATAAGCCGTATGCGTTCTTGAGGTACTATTAACACTTGGAACTCTACGATCTATACTGGCTTAAGCCGTTTCCTTTTCCAATTTTGATCTTCATTAGTACTCTGGTTTGTATCTT
Organism: Nicotiana undulata; assembly: GCA_005239495.1. Classification (NCBI taxonomy): domain Eukaryota; kingdom Viridiplantae; phylum Streptophyta; class Magnoliopsida; order Solanales; family Solanaceae; genus Nicotiana; species Nicotiana undulata. The sequence goes on along the minus strand of MDKH01061919.1, from coordinate 2,520 downwards.
GAGGAACTTGCATGCTAAATGGAAGAACTTGAGGGTGTTTCTCTATATTTGTTGAAGTGCACACCACCTCTTTCAAAGCTTCCTTTTAGGATTTAAGCTTCCTTTTCTTATGTTGTGTAACTACTTTTGAGATTGGAGTAGGTGGTTTTTTGACTTTTGAGAGCGCCTTTTCAAAAACTTGATCTTCACCTCCTAAAGGAATAGTAGATTTTATCCCAACATTGTCTACCAGAGTTTGTAAATTATTCTCGAGAAACTTCCCATGCGCTTTCTCCTACCAAGACATATAATTGGTGGAGAAAGGCTTCTCCACAGGATCTCCCGTTGGGGGAAAAGCCACACGTGACATAGACCGATACAATGTGAAAATCCTCTAAAATCTGAGTCCTTCGTCTAGAGAGGTGCTATGGATATCATTCCCAAAAAACGGGGGACATCCTGGTAAAACCCAAATTGATGACCAAACTGATGCGGAATATATGGCTCGATGATGAATGAGTTATCATACCTCAAAGGAAGGTAATTAAAACATAAACTCGTGAAGTAATTTGACTCCAACACTTGAGGGGAATCATTATCCACATAATAATAAGGACGAGAATTGGTTAACGTTGTTGGTGTCCAAACTATATCCTCCCCATTGTGGATGCGTTTTCGTGCAGCCTTCTCACCAAAGTACCTCGCAGCTCCCTCTCCTGAGTATGCCACCATCAAAGGGACAGACGGACCCTTAGCAATTGGATAATGGGTTTTGAAGTAATGTGCAAGCCAGTCGTAAACATAATGAATGAGAAAACAAACTTTGACCTGATCAAGTTGGGAAGAACACAAAATCTTATTCAAACCATGATAAATACTCGCCAAAACTAGGACCGCAAGGCTAATCTTTCGCCCGCTTTCCATCATACTTGCCATCTTAAAAGTCTTGAGAGGAATGAGGTTTTCTGCCTTGGGAAACACAAAAGCACATAGCCAAATTGAGAAGTATGCTCCTATATATGTTTCATATTTCTTGTCATACCTAACCCTAATCTTGGAGAATATAGCTTCTTGATCACTTGACCACCTAGTTGTCCCGGGAATAACTTCGTTAGGATTATGTATCGACTTTAGGCACACATATTTTTTTTCCTTTCGCAGTGGGGCATGTTTATATATTAAAGTTTTTTATACCAAATATTTGTCTACTTGTTCAAGGAGACCTTTTGGTTAACACCCGTACCTTCCTTAAGGTGATGGAAGGCATCAAATAAATACTCGCAAGATCGAGGAATAAATATCATCTGTTTTTCGTCCAAACCGATGAGTTCTCTTGTCGTAGGTACCACTTCTTCATATAGAGAACCCGCAATGGGCAAACCTCCAAGGATATGTTAGTCCCAAAGAGAGATATATAGTTCCCCGTCTGATGTAAGAAGCGTGTTCGTCTTGGGGCACCAAGCCTCATAAAATGCTTGCAAAATGTTTGAGTTCCGTTCATAAGTAAAAAGTGAGGCATAGACAACATCGTAAATATTTGTTGTACTCAGGGTTTGTTGGCTTCCATCAAGTACATCTTCAGCCTATTCCTAATATCTTGGAATATGACGATACTCGCTCTCGATTGTTGTTGTGTTTCCCCAACGTACTTCGCCTTGAATTATGCGATGTCCTAAGTTTGGCAAATGTGTATATATCTATATATCCGACACGGACAAGACTACCGGCCGAAGTCATAAGGGTGGGTCATAAGGACTGACTCGGTCATAAAGCTCCACATGCTCGCGAATCATACCTGCGACTCGTGCGCTGACTCGATAAAATCTCCACGATCAAGAACCATCCATGCAACTCGTGGGCAAATATCTCTCCTTGCTCGCGAATCATTCATGCGACTCGGGGCCAATGATGCAAAGTAAAACTCTCCCCGATCACGAATCACGCCTGTGACTCGGGGGCCGAAGAAAATATAAGTTCTCCCCGATCACGAATCATACCTGTGACTCGGGGGCCGATGAAATTAGTAGTATAATTCTCCCTGATCACGAATCAAACCTGTGACTCAGGGGCTAGTAAAATAAGTCTGATCTCTCCCTGATCACGTATCAAACCTGTGACTCAGGGGCTGGTAAAAATATGAGTGTAATTCCTCCCTGATCACGAATCAAACCTGTGACTCAGGGGCTAGTAAAATAAGTCTGATCTCTCCCTGATCACGTATCAAACCTGTGACTCAGGGGCTGGTAAAAATATGAGTGTAATTCCTCCCTGATCACGAATCAAACCTGTGACTCAGGGGCTAGTAAAATAAGTCTGATCTCTCCCTGATCACGTATCAAACCTGTGACTCAGGGGCTGGTAAAAATATGAGTGTAATTCCTCCCTGATCACGAATCAAACCTGTGACTTAGGGGCTAGCAAAATATAAGTGAAATTCCTCCCTGATCACGAATCAAACCTGTGACTCAGGGGCAATGTAAATATAAGTTCTCCCCGATCACGAATCATACTTGTGACTCGGGGGCCATGAATGCATGAATG
>ML263241.1:0-23910 GCA_005239495.1 Nicotiana undulata | reverse complement strand
TTAAATCAAATGGTATCCATAGTTTAACAGAAGAATGGTATCCCAACTCGATTTTTGAATACTGATTGAATGAATTACATTCTATCACACTTCATTCGGACAAAGATTGGGGGGTTATATATCTTTTGAACTTATGCGTCTGAACTCAGAATGAAATTCTAAGCTGCCTACGTACCTTGGTGAAGAGGATCAAGTCATAACGTAGTTCAGAATGGGTAGTTTTTTTTTTGTCCTAACTTTAGCCTAGGCCGCCTCTTTCGAGGTTTTCAACCTAGCGGACCTTTTTTGGATGTCCTAACTTTTGCCTAGGCCACCTCTTTCAAGGTTTTCAACCTAGAGGATCGTGCACAGTTTATACTCTTGCGGGCCATGAGTAACATGCAGTGTATGCTCATGCGTTAAGGAGCGTTGCAACTTCAAGGATAATACTTCTTCAAAAACTTGTCATTGATAGGGCCGATTCTCAAGCCATCTGCATTAACCAGCTTGTAAGCCCCACTTGAATAAGCTTCTTGCACGACATATGGACCATCCCATTTTGAAGTGAACTTCCCCACAGGTTTATGGGAAGTAATAATGGGTCTTCTTATGGCAAGTACTTGATCTCCTACTTGAAAGGACCTCGGGAAAACTCTTTTATTGAAGGCACGAGACAATCGAGCTTGATAGCATTCGAGACTCTGTTGAGCTTCCAACCTCTTCTCATCGAGAGCCTCTAACTCTGCTAATCGAAGTTGAGCATTTTCTTCATCGGTGATCCCTTCTTGAATAGCCAGTCGTAATGAAGGTATTTGACGCTCAAGTGGCAAGACGGCTTTGACTCCATAAACGAGTGAATACGGAGTCACTTGTGTTGGCGTGCAGTGAGTCGTCCTATATGCCCATAGAGCTTCTTTCATACGGTCATTCCAATCTCGTTTGGATTTGGAGACGACTTTCTTCAACAGGTTGCATAGAGTTTTGTTGAATGCCTCAGCTAGACCATTGGCGGCAGCATTGTACATCGAAGAGTTATGTTGCTTGAAGCAAAAGAGATCACAAATCTTGTTTATCAACCTATTGTCGAATGGCTTTCCATTATTCGTTATTATGTAACGAGGAATGCCGAATTGATAGATTATGTTTACTCGGATGAAACTTGACATTTTCCTTTTTTACCTCCTTAAGAGCAACAGCTTCAGCCCATTTTGAGAAGTAGTTAGTTGCAGCCAAGATGTATAAGTGCCCATCAGAAGACTTCGGCAGTGGTCCCACAACATCCAATCCCCAAGCGTCAAACGGCCAGGATGCAACAGTCGGGTGCAACACTTCAGGAGGTTGATGAATAAAATTCGCGTGGAATTGACAAGCCTTGCATCTTCGAGCGTAGTCCAAGCAATCTTTTACCATTGTTGGCCAATAATATCCCATCCTTTTTATATGGAAGTGGAGCTTTGGTCCAGACTGGTGCGACCCACATACCCCAGAATGTGCCTCTTGCAAAGCTTGGAGTGCTTCTTCTTCCCCTAAGCATCGCAAGAGTACTCCCTCGAATGACCTTCTGTATAGATTATCTTTGTAGTAAAGAAAGAGAGGTGCACGACGACGAATTTCAGTCCTTCTCCTCGGATTTTCTAGAAGTATCCCATAGCATAAGTAGTCGATAATGGGTTGTCGCCGTTCTTCTTTTTCAACTTCAGAAACAGCGACAAGATGCTTGAGTTCATTTTCTTCATCTTCAACCTCATTTGGTGGCGGTACTACCCATTGTTGGCAAACAGTAACTTGCGCTTGATCAAGCAGGGTTAATGATGAAGCCAGGGCAGCTAAAGCATCAACCTTCTTATTTTCTTTCCTTGGAACATGCTGAATAGTCACATCATCGAGCCACCCCATTAACTTTTTAGCGTAATCATGATATGGGCGTAGTTCAGGCTTTTTAACCTCATAACTACCCAAAAGCTGATTGACCACTAACTAGGAGTCACCAAAGACTTGCAATTGCAATTGCTTCATATCAACGGCCATTTCGAGCCCAAGTATTAATGCTTGATACTCAGCAACATTGTTGGAACAGAGTTGTGTCAAGGTGAAGGAGTATGGCAAGACTTCACCTTGGGAAGTGACAAATACTACGCCAGCGCCAGCTCCTCCACGATACGCAGCACCATCAAAGTACATCTTCCATGGAGGTTGAACTTCAACGACCATTGCGTCCTCATCAGGTAGTTCATCGGTTAGCTCCCAGTCATCGGGTATCAGATGATCTGCCAAGAAGTCTGCCAATGCTTGTCCTTTTACAGCCTTTTGAGGGATGTACAAAATCTCGAATTGTTGAAATTGGAGATACCATCTCGCTAGTCGATCACTAAGAACAGGTTTTGACATCACGAACTTGATAGGATTTGCTTTGGAAACAAGACGGACAACATGAGCTTGAAAGTAGTGCTTCAACTTTTGAATTGAGAAGACTAGCGCCAAACACAGCTTTTCAATTGGCAAATAATTCAGCTCATTTGGTGTCATCATCCTGCTCAAGTAGTAAAGGGTGTTTTCTTTCCCCTCACTATTTTCCTGGGCCAACAGTGCTCCAACGGACCTTTATTGCGCCGCAATGTATAGTATCAATGGCTTTCCAGGTATAGGAGCTGCTAAAACTGGAGGCTTCATCAAGTAGACTTTGATACTTTCGAAGGCGTTGCTACAAGCTTGGTCCCACTTGAAAGGAATGCCTTTCTTCATGAGGCGACTAAATGGTTGGCACCTTCCAGCCAGGTTCGAGATGAATCTCCTAAGGTGTGCTAGATTTCCTTGCAGACTTTTCAATTCATGAATATCCCGAGGCTCAGGCATTTCAAAATAGCATCCACTTTGGCTTGATCAATTTCGATCCCTCGATGTCGGACAATGAAGCCAAGGAACTTTCCAGAAGTAACTCCAAAGGCACATTTCAATGGGTTCATCCTAAGTTGGTACCTCCGGAGCAACTCAAATACCATTCTCAAGTCTTTCAAATGGTCGCTCTTCTTTCTTGATTTTACCACCAAGTCGTCAACATAGCATTCAATATTCTTGTGGAGAAGATGGTCGAAAATATTCTGCATAGCCCTTTGGCAAGTAGAACCAGTGTTCTTCAAGACAAAAGGCATTACCTTGTAGCAATAAATACCCTTGGGCGTGCGGAATGTAGTAAGCTCTTCATCTTTTGGTGCCATGCGGATTTGGTTATAGCCCGACGAACCGTCCATGAAAGAAATTGCCTCGTAACTAGTAGTAGCATCGATCATCAGCTCTGGAATAGGAAGCGGGAATTCATCTTTGGGACACGCATTGTTGAGATCCCTGAAGTCAACACATACTCAAATTTGGTCATTCTTCTTCCTTACAAGGACAATACTTGAAACCCATGTTGGGTATTTAACTTCCCGAATAAATCCAGCTTCAATGAGTTTTTTAACTTTGGTTTCAATCAGGGGAACCAAGTCCGGCCTAAAGCGCATTGAGCTTGCTTAATAGGACGAGCGTCATTCTTGACCGCAAGGTGATGGACTGCCACTTTAGGGTCCAAGCCAGGCATTTCTTTGTAACTCCAAGAAAAGAAATCCCTAAACTCCTTGAGTAACTCAATATAAGTGCTTTCTTCATCAACTTCTAGTAAAGCACTTAGGTAGGTGGGTCTTGGTTCTTCATCAGTGCCAAGGTTAACTTCTTTTAAAGCATCAACATTTGCCTTCACCCCTTCTTCAAGTTTCGTGGGAGCATCTTTCGCATCTTCATTTTCTTGAGGGTCCCCATCGTTGAAGGATATGTGATAACACGGTGAAACACCGTCCAATTTCTCATCATCCTCTATTAGAGATAAAACACCATGCTCGCTTTGTGAAGTAACATGATACAAAGAACCCACACTTTCTTCGTCTTCATCACGTTCTTTAGTGTATACCACAATGTATGGATTCACCTTTAGTACTTCATCACACAAAACCATGACTTCTGTTTGTCACCTCATTCTAGAAGGAACCAAACTTTGGAAATCTTTAGAGATCCTCTGAATTTTGGGCAAAGCGGGTGTTCTTGTATTTCGATAATTTCTCTGGAACTTATTCCCCTTATTTAATGGACCCAATCTCTCAAATACGGAAGTTCTCACAGTTGATTTTCCAAGTCTGTCAAAAATAGAAGGCCTGTTAGAAGCAGCAGATTCATTTTCTACAGTGTTGTGATTGCTACTCGTCCTTCTGATGGAGATGCGCATTGGTGATGGTTGCTTGTATCCCAAACCTTCACGTGGTTGCCTCGTTGCAGCTTCTGATGGGAGCTTCCCTAACTTTGAAGGCTCATCGGGATTGTATCCAGCTTTCGCAAATAGCTTGTAAGCGTTAGGATCAAAACCTTCATATGTTCTCTTTGTAGGGAAGCAAACGATTTTGAGCTACAAACCTTGCAAGCGGCTTCGAGGACAACTTTACTGCCTCAATTCGTTTCACGGGAAGAGTTAACTCCTTTAGTGTGTTGGTTTGGAGATTAGATGATTCGCCCTCGTCTTTCTTCCTTTTAGGGACATATTGGAGCTTAGGACTTACTTTCTTGCCTTAAGATGCAATATCCCCTCTATGAGATTTATTCATGTTCGGTTGTACCTCCTTAGTAACAACTTTGGCTTTACCGNATCGTCTTCTCGACTTCACCCTCGTAGTATTTTAAACATTGATGGTAGGTAGACGGAACTACTTTGTTCTCATGTATCCAAGGCCTTCCAAGAAAGACATTGTATGAAGTCTTCGCATCGATCACATGCAGCCATGCACTTGATTGCATATCTTCAATGATGATTCCCAGCCTGACCGCGCCTATGGCTCTTTGCCCCCCTTGGTTGAATCCTTGGATCATCACACGACTTTCTGAGAGTTCGTTCATGGCAATACCAAGTTGTTTCACAGTGTGAACTGGAAAAATGTTCACTGAGGATCCTCCATCAACGAAAATTCGGTTTACCCTTTCATCACGCATATAGCCAACCAGGTAAAATGGGCGGTTATGAGGAGTGTCACCTAGCAGAAGATCGTCATTTGTGAACGTGACTTTTTCCTCGCAAGCATTAACTTCTTGAGGAGTGGGCTCGATGAGCTTTTCCGAAGAGGGTGCCAATGGTAGGTCATCACTCTTTTCTTTCCCTTCGTCAATATGGAAACAAGAGGCATCAATACCCCCATGGGAAAGCTTCGTGCGGAACCAACTTAGTAAAAACTCCTCCAAGGTCACTGGATGTCGTGGCTTTTGAGGGTGGTACACCTCCGCTTTTGCTTTCTTTAAGTGCTTAACCGGATTCCATCCCCTTGGTCTTATTACCACCATTTTTCTTGTTGGTTGTTCTACTGATTCTTTTCGTGGGCTCCTTTTGTGGCGCCTACGTCGAATCACAAACGTCCAACCTCCATTGTCTTCAGGTTGATCGTCTTCAACTTTGTGGTTTTCCAGTAATTCTTCATCTTTACTTTCGTAAAACCGCATAATTCATCCGGACTGAATGAGCCAAAGGTGATAGAAACTTGGTTTGCGCTTGCTTTCTCATCTTCAAGCACGATCTTCTTTTCACGAGCCAAGTCCATAACTTTGTCCTTGAAGACAAAGCACTTATCTAGAAGATGGCTCACGAGTCGATGGTACTTGCAGTAATTTGGGTCATTTGTTCTCCCAGCTTCATTTGGCCGCTTCATCTCCGAAAGCTCAATGAGATTTAACTCGAGGAGTTCATCAAAAATAGTCGGCACATCAGAATCCAGAAATGGGTACTCTTTCTCTTGCATTTCTCGTAGAGTCAACTTTCCACTTGGATTATCTTGAAACGGAGTGGATCTCATACTCTGCTTCTTGCTCACTTTCATCGCGAACTTCGCAGGTGATGTGTTGACATTCATAGCTTCTTTATTTTCGGATCTTGGTACAAACTTGCTCCATTTTCTGACTTCTTGCTGGTCATTCCCTTTGCGAGGTTCATAGATGGGCAGCCTTTCATTTCCAGCGGAGGCCATGCTCAACTCTGTTTCATGGGCACGAGTTGCAAGTTCTTCAAATGTGCTAGGCTTGATACCTTGCAAGATGTAACGCAATACCCAATGCATACCTTGGATGCACATCTCTATGCCAGAAGCTTTAGTAAGCCTGTCTTTACAGTTGAGGCTTGCATTCCTCCAACGATTGATAAAGTCGACAACTGGTTCACTCTTCCGTTGACGAGTATTTGTGAGTTCTATCATACTCACAGTACGTCTCGTGCTATAAAAGCGATTGAGGAATTCTTGTTCTAGTTGATCCCAACTATCAACAGATCCAGCCTCGAGGTCCGTGTACCAATCAAAAGCATTTCCTTTTAATGAGCGGACAAACTGCTTGACGAGGTAATCTCCATAAGTTCCAGCATTGTTGCATGTCTCAACGAAGTGCGCCACATGTTGCTTTGGATTGCCTTTGCCATCAAACTGTTGAAATTTTGGAGGTTGATAGCCAGCAGGCATCTTCAACATTTCAATCCTTGTAGTGTACGGCTTTGCGTAAGTAAGGGAAGACTTGGTAGCAACTTCGTACTTACTTTTGATAGTTCCTTCGATGAACTCCTTCAGTTGATCGATTGGTATCATCCCTTCAGACGAGATAGGGATAGCCTTATTGGATGCAACTTGTCTTGGGGGAGGATCAATCTCTTGAACTTCTGGGAGTTTGCCAGGTGCATGGGTGGATTCTTCTTCCATCAAGATTCCGACCCTATCTGTTAGCTTGTCAATTCTAGCATCTTGATTTTGCATGCATTTGGTCAAGCTAGCGATTGCTTCCGTCAGGTTTGCCAACTGCTCCTCCACAGATGAAGTGTTTGTCACCATGGCTTGCATGATTGTTGTGGACGATGAAGAGTAGCACGGATTTTCACACAGATTGATCCTTGTTTGGCTCACGCTCTGTGGTGTAAATGGGGAGGATCCATCACTTGAAGTGTCATCATCTTCCTTCACAGAAGAGTGCTTGGATCCGTAGAGGTCAAGCAGAGCAAGAGTCTTCTTGATCTTTTCAGCAACATCGCTTCCTCCTTCCGATGCGTTTGTGGAAGATCTTGCTCCTTTTGAGGATGAAGATCCGAAAACAGGGGTAGATGCGGACAGCACTTGGGGTGCTTGTTGTCCTAACGAGCTTGCTTTGCTCCTCGTAACTGGCTCAAAGCTTCCAAAGGTAACTCCGAGTATGTTTTCCACAACAGCATAGAACCTGGAGTTAGCCATCTTGGCGGAAGATGAACTGGAGTTGATTTTCTTGGAAGTCATTTCGTTGTTCTTGAACTTTGATGATCGAAAAGTTGAGATGAGAGGTGGAGATTGTCCCACTGGGCGTGCCAATTTTGTAAACAATAAATTTGCGTCGAGAAAATAAAATCAGGACCGAAAAATATTGCAACAATCGTAGTATTTTATTTCGAATATTTGAGTGTTACAATCTCTATGAATCCTCTGATTCTTCAAGAATGTAAAGTATCTTGGTGAGCTTGACTTTGATTTAATTCAAGGGCTTTGTAAAGCTTAATCTTGAATCTCCTTCTTGAACTTGGATTTGGATTTGATCACGAACAAGTAACTTGATCTCGAACGCCTTGATATTTGATTTGCCTTCGTTCTTGATCTTCACTTGAACTTGTAGCTTGAGTGCTTGAACTTGTAGCTTGTAGAGAAATCTGCGACGTTTGATCCACGAGCTCTCTCTTGCTTCTTGTTATAACTTCTGGTTTCTTTTCTGAGTTATGAAGACCCCTATTTAAAGTTGTGGAAGGGAAGAGTTATGATAAGAACAAACTTTTTCCGACCAATCAAATTGAAGTGTGACATTGCCGTATTTGATTGGCCAGAACATGTCACTTGCACACGTGGCACGATTTCATTGGCTTTTTAATGTGACTTGGCATGCTTTGTCATTTTGACACGTGGCATGTTCCTATTGGCTCTTCCGTTTGACTTGGCGCGCCACGTCATTTGACACGTGGCACCAGACTGGGCCTCTAGGAAAATGGCATATTGGGCCTGATGAAGTGGACTATCACTTTAGCCCAATTAAATGGGCTAGTCCAATGGATTAAGACTTATTTATTCCATATATTAGACTTATATAATTAATTCAATTATATTAGCCCATAGTATTTATTTGGACTAATATATTTAAAATGGTCCAAATAATTTTATTGAATTTATATCTAATAAAATTTGCATGCCTACAGTATGATTTCTGTTATACAGGGGTTTAAATATTTAATTTGAATTACAATGGGCCGTTAATATTTGCAAGATTTTTACTATATGAGGGGTTTAAGTGCATAATTTTGAAATACAAAGAATACTTCTCTAACCCAAAGCCAAGAAAAGAGCTGAAGAGGACCAAACTATATACATGTCCACACCCTAGCTAATTAACCTTTTTATCTGCAGCAAAAATATAATGAACCCAAATGGAGGAGTTCTGAATTAAGGATTTCCTCTAGCACCAGAAAGTAAAAAGAATTCACACTTGCTCTCCAGTGGAAAACTACAATCACATACAAATGACTAACAAGAATATGGCCATTGGAACAACCTCCAATGCCTTCTGCTATTTATCTCCCTAACAATCAATTAAACTTTACAATGATTATGTTATTAGAAACATATTTCCTTCTTACAAAATAATTCAAAACAAACAAAAAAAGGAATTGTTGATTACCAAATAGGCCCCCATGAACTGAATTGCACCAAGAATACTCACATTATGGCGCAGTTGCACTTGGATTCAAGTTTTGGAGGATTCAAGCTATCACCTTTAATAGGAGCTCCCACAATGCGAGTTGTGGATTTGTCGGTTTTCTCATCACTCTCGGTGTTGCTGTCATTTCGAGGAGATTTTGTGTCTGTATCCATCTTCTGCCTAGCCTTTAGTGAGGACTTAGAAATACGTCTACCAGAGGTTCTACGCGGATCCCTACTATCCGAATTTGCTTTGCCCACTATAGTCACTGTGGGCCGCGAATCCTCAAACATAACTGAATTCTCTTTTTCAATAGCTATGTTTGCAGCTCGATATGCAAGGTCATGTACAATGGAGCTACAAAACAGTATTGTGTCAGTAGCTTCTTCTAGTGTCAAGCTTCTCGCCTTATTTCCTCCTTGCCCCTCCAGCGTAACAGTTGATTCTTCTGTCAAAAGAGATGGATCTTCAGATACAAAAGAGTAAACTGGTGGATATACACCTTAAACTTTCCATAACGGGATTAAAGGATTGTAAACTTGATTCCCTAAGTCGTTAGGTTCAACAGTTAATATAGCAACCCAAAAGGGAAACCTTAACAAGGAAAGCAATTTACAATGCAAGAAACATACATACCGAGAATGCTGTCTTTGTGATCCATGGACTCAGATTTTTCAACAGTCGCTACAACTTCATTGCCATCACCAGACACTGCATGCAAGGACTGCTCATTCAATTCATCTATGCTGCTCTCCGAGTGAAAGGAGCAAATATCAGATTGTGAATCAGGAGAACCCACATGACCATACTCAATTTCCAGCTCAGATATTGCATCTAGTGAGCTCTGATTCAAAGAAGCCGCAACCTCCACTTTGTCAACAGAAGAATCTGAAACATCTTCCTCAATAGGACGAGTTTCACAAATCAAACCAAAAGGTTCCACGTTCACAGAATTGTCTGAGTTGTTTGCCAAGTTTTCACCATTCATAGATGAAGTGGACTCGTCAAAATTTGCAATTGACGGCACAGATCCTGTGTGATCCACTGATTTAGAGGAAATTCTACAATTATCATCACTCTCAACATCAGTGCAAAAGTTGTTGACTTTTGTATTTTCCCCATGCAGCAGTTGTTCTTCTCGATCAACATTCTTTTGCAAGTGGGCAGAAGCAGATGTTTCAGGGAACTCTTCAATGGAACTTGTTGTGATGCTTAAAGTTTGGACTGCATGACTTGAAGTTCCAGACAAGGATGAGTTGGAGCTTTGAAGCTTTCTATCACCCTGATTCCTATAATTTTCCAAGTCAAGTTTCCTTCCACTTAATTGCCGCTGGAAGCGAGTCTCTGACTGGCCAGTGGAACCCAAGTCAATGGATGATGAAGCGGATGCACTGCCGTACCCAGTGGAGCTTCTCAAGCTGTTCACCGTGTCTCTTACATATGATAAATCATCATAATTTATATTAGTGGCATAAAGTGTTCTGTTTTGAACAATGTTTCCTTTCCCACTACTTGATCTATTTAGCAGCACTGAAATACCTGCACCTTCTGGAATTTCAGCAATCAGATCAGGCTCGGAGCTAACGTTAGCATTGGGTGATTGAGCCATTTCTTGGCGGTTGGCAAGAGCTTGCACACCTTCATCTACATGCGGATTCATAAGAGACTTCTCACCCGCATCAGGACTCAATCTAGTATGACAATCCCCTAATATATTCTTGCCAGTTGCTTCTGAGGAATTATGTGAATCACCAGCTGGCACAAAACCATCAACTTGTCTGTCTTCTAGGATTGCTGTCAAAGTTTCAGGAGAACTCTCACCAAGCAATTGTACTTCTGAACTTCTGCAATCTGGACAAAGCTTTAGATCTCCATCAATTGTTTCAGTGTCATAGTACCACTGGCCACATCTACAACACTGTACCGCATCTTCTAGAGCATTCATATGTTTCACATTGACATTCAAGTTCAAGACTTCCAAGTCTGCTGTGATTTCCACAGCTTTATCATGTGGACTGCCAATTCCATAGCCAACAAGTTGAGAATCAACCATCAGGTCACCATCAAGTTCACCAAGCGGACTGCAAGATGCCCGATCATATATTTGCTTCCCGAGAGCTTCATTCGTAGCATCAGCCTTATCAAGGACAAAAACTTCCTCCTGTAAATCAGCATATGTTGTCTTTACTTGACCATTACCTATATCCTCCTGGTTTTGCTCACTTCCTTCAGTGTCATGTAGTGCAGTCGTAGCTTGATCAGAGCTAGCATTACTGCTAGTTGTGATAGAAGAGTTTCTGGAAATCATAGAACGATGTGCGGTGCTAGCTTTGCCCGCATAGAAGGTTGAACTAGGGACACTTGACATGAGAGGTCTGAACATATTCTGGGGAGCTTTCCTTTGATCCTACAATGGGGGTTGTGCAGGGATGGACTTCAGAAAACATATTTTCTCAAGAAATTCAACGAGAAAGCTAGACATTCTCCCATGCGTCACTATTTAGCTGCAACTGAGATTTTGTTTGTGCTTAATCAGTAAAACTAAGTGCTGAGTTCCCTGCTATAATTTGCTTATTAAGTTCCATGCTTTTGGTGTTAGTGCAACAGAGCTAGTAAGCAGGGCTGCAGATATCTTTAATTAGTTTGCTGAGGAGTTTCACTTGCACTGTGGTGATGCAATGGGTTAGCATTTTCAGTTTTGCAAGTTTGAAGATGTAGCAATGCTACACTCATGTGGTTACTTCCCAAAAAACCTTAAAAAATGCCAATGAAGGAAATCACAGAGTAACTTGGTAGGCGGGAAGAAAAAGCAGGAGCAAAAGGTTAATTGATGGCCCTTGTCAAATATTCTTAGTCCTCTCTTAAGTGGTGTGTTGGCTTTTGTTTGATTGGGTAACAAAAAACACCTAACTCATGTATTCGGTCTTAATCGTGCTCAACTTGAAGCCTTTGGTCTCCGGGATTTGTTTCCAAACCTCCAGCTTAGCGTTGACACCGCCTCACGTCTCGTCAATCAACATGATGTCATAAGGGAGGATAAGGAGAGGTAGAGGGAGGCCAAAGAGATATTGACGAGAGGTGATTAGGCAGGACATGAAGCTTCTTCAACTTACTGAGGGTCAGATAGGAAGTTGAGGAGGTCGAGAATTAGGGTGAAAATTTAGTAGGTAGTAGAGCTTTATGTCTGTCCTTGCTGGTAGTTTTAGGCCTCATTTGTTTTTATTAAAATTAAGACATCTGAATCTGAATACATATCTGAATATTAATGTGTATTAAGATTAAAACGTCTGAATTTAAATACACATCTGAACATTAAGATGTTATATTAAGATCTGAATATTGAATAATTAAGAAGGTTTGTTTTCTCTATATCTGTATGTGTAAAACTTGTCTTTATTTTAAAATCAAAAAGTATAAATTCAAATTAAATAGTACTAATTAATCTAAATTATATTAATAAAATATTTTTAAAATTATATGGTGGTTGGTGGTGATGATGGCTAGCAATGGTAATTGTGGGTGCAGAGTGGGTACTGGTTGGTGGTGGTGTTGGCTGATAGTTGTGATTATGGGCAGTAGATGGTGGATGATAGTAATAGTAATCGGTGGTTGTGACTGATAACAATGATGAGTCATATATAGTGGTGGTTTTGGTAATAGTAGTTGGTGGTGATGGTTGAAAATGATGGCTGGTGGTAGTGACAACTGACATTCTTGCTTCGTAGCGGTGGTGGTTATGGTTGAGGATGGTGGTAATGGGTGGTGGGTAATGGTTGATAGTAGTCTATAATGGTGGGGGAAGCGATAGCAGTGGTGGTGATGAATAGTGGTTGAAGTGTAGGAGTAATAGTGAAATATCATTTTTATATAAATTCTTGAATGTATAACATCTTAATCATATTAAGGCTCTGTTATATATATATCTTAATGATTAAGATCTATCCAGACCCATTAAGTCGTCGTAAAATTGAAAAAACAAACAGCCTTAATGGTTAAGATCTTAATGATTAAGATTCAGATAAAAAAAAATAAAGGCACTTAACAACTGAGATCTGAATGATCAAGATTCAAATTTCCATTAAGTGCAAACAAATTAGGCCTTAGTATTACTCTTATTTAGTCTTATTCTTGGTTGTCTCTATATATCTGATGTGCTTCTGCTTCGCTTCTGTTACGATCTTCTTGTTGTTGAACTGCTTTTTCCATGTCTTTTTAATTACTTTATATCCTTTGCTTTGTTGCTGCGACTATGTTGACCCGGGGGTCTATCGGAAACAGCCTCTTACCTACACAAGGTAGAGGTAAGGTTTGCGCACACTACCCTCCCGGGACCGCACTGGTGATATTCCACTGGGTTTGTTGTTGTTGTCATTGTTGTTGTGACTTATTTACTACCTTGGTGTAAAAAGATTGTGTGCGCATTACCCATACTTGTACTGCTCAATATAACAACCAAAACCAATAATTACTACACTAGTTAATTAAGATTGTTCTTAAGAATCCTAAAGGAAAAACTCAGAGAAATTTTTAGTTGTATTGTGGTCCAAAATTGTGGAATTAATCAGATTGTAAAGAAGCTACAATGCTTGTGATTACAGTTAAACAAATATAATGTCTCATATCAGGTGTACAACAACAACAACAACAAACCCAATATAGTCCCACCAATGAGGTTTGGAGAGCGTAACCTATACATGAGTCTGTACACAGTCTACACCTCACCTTCCTCGTGCAAGGTGCATATAACAAGTATACTGCTCTTTTTAACTGTTACTCTTCCATTCTATGTTATATGACTGTTATCTCAAGTAAACTATAGCAACAAACTTTATATATGATTTTAAATATGATGGTGAGCACTCTAATATCAACCCATACCTGAGTTTGAACCTAGAAAAGAGATAATGTAGCGCATCAATCTTTCTTACCATGCTTAGATCCACTAGCCCCATTAGGAAAACATAACAAAAAATAAATGTAACAGACACAGTTCTTCAGTTTCTGGAGAACTTTGACAAAATATTTGTTGATAAATAATTTTAAGAAACTATTGTTAGTTGGACTAGTTAATTCTAAAATTAAACTAAACAAATAAAAAGGTTAGAATTAGAAAAACAAGTAAGTCTATTTTCAGTGTGTAGTTGTTTTAAAATTTCTCAAAAGTTAATTAAGTTCCCAACTTGGCAACTTCCACTCACTTAATAATGATGAGGCTTTCAGAATTTTAATGCAAAGGAAATAAAAAGAGAGTACAATAAAAATAAGTTTGCCTCTCAACTACCAACATAATAAAAAATATTAAAAAAAAGTTTGTTTCTTGATAACTTTCTTTCTAGGAAAATAGCTTATTGGAATTCAATAAAAGAATACCATATTTACTACTCTTCCTTTCCCCTTCAAAGAGTCATTTAGTATAATAAATTGTAAAATGAAAATGCAATTGCATGTATACAAAAGATCCTTTGTAATCAAAACAAGAAAGGAAAAACCATAATTTTCTCCATTTTATATCCCAAGGCCAGTATGTTGCCATTCAATCTTTTATGCTTTATGGGAAAATCATAAGATAAGGAAGAGAAATCTGGGAAAATATTTCAGTAAAGGGTTTAAAGGACGACCAAGCTTTGCTGGTAGAATAACCAATTAGCCAACTAGACAGACACCTTAGTCTTCTGTAATTCCAGATCCTAGACGTCAAATTATAGTCACCCGGTGCTATCAGTATTTCACTATATACCATGGAGAAGAATACAGATTCGGAAAGTACCATGGAGAAGAATACAGATTCGGAAAGTACCATGGAGAAGAATACAGATTCGGAAAGTACCATGGAGAAGAATACAGATTCGGAAAGTACCATGGAGAGAATACAGATTCGGAAAGTACCGATTAAAAAAAAAGAAGAAAAAAAAATCGGGAGATATTAGTGTGTGTGTGTGTCTTTACATTGTAATTTAAGAATATTGCCAGGATAGCTTCCTTATTAAAATGTAGTACATCACGGAGAAATCCTTATGCATGTTTTTCAAGTGTAATGAATATTTTTTAAAGCTGTTAAAGAAGTTTTTAGGCATAAATAAACCAAAAATTGTAACTTCCAGCACCATCGCATACTTCCTAAAATGTCAATATTTGTTTAAGCTTTCTACTTGCATTTTTGATAACTAGTCCCAAGCATTAAAAAGATACAGCCTAAAGTATACATGTCAGCTGGGGACCCCACCCAAACTCCCTTTTTAGCACAACTTGAGCATAATTCCAATCAACTGTCCATGTTATTGACATCTTTATGAGAAAGCAATATAGAACATTAATGCCAAGATCATATTAGTGTTTCACATGTTCGAGTAACTAAAAGGAATGGCAAGATTAGAAAGAAAGTAATATACCATTTGACGGATTGCCATGTCAAAGGATCTCTTTGGAGCAGAACTTGAGGACACTACTCTTGTTGGCTTTTTTGAAAGGCCAAGAGCTTTCTTACTTTGAAATCCACTGATACTTCTTGGACCTGAGCGATCTGAACTGCTCACAGGAATGGATTGTAGAGAATCTATGTCGTCATCACCAGACGATGCAACTGAACCTTTACTGTGAGAGCTAAAATGGTCACGCTCATGACTATGCGATGAACTAACACTTCGAGTAGCAGTCGGAGACATTGATTGTCTTCCAGACCTTGTTCCGCTTCTGGATGCAGGAGAGGACCCTCTCACATAGGAAGCAGGGCGATCACCCAGTGAAGTACGAAGATTAGGAGGTGCCTCCAGAGAAAATCCTGGAATATTTGACTGCCACGCCCTAATCTTTGGTGATGCCGAGTTCCCTCTACCTGTCTTAACAGGTGAGGTGCCCCTCACTCGCGATGGAGCTGCAGTGCCGCTAGAGCCTGTGCTCATCCTCCGGGGAGTTGGAGTAGAGGACCTTGGAGGAGGTGTTGAGAGTTTATTAGGTGAGGGAGACAGTTTCCTTGTTGGAGTAGAATGCCGCAAATTAGGTGGTGGACTTGAATGAGGAGCTGAAGACGGTCTCCCTCTTGATTGATTGGCAGTATAGCTAGACCTAGGAGATGGGCTAAGGCGATTTGGACTGGCGCTACCTCTACTACTTCTGTAACTCTTGTCCATCTGTCATTCAATCCATATGCAAGTTATTAAATTGATGTATTAGCATTAAAACTGGAGCTCCATGCATTTGATATGGCTAGGTAGCATTCAGTATGTTTTTTTACTATAGTTACTAATACAGTTCCGATAAAGGTAAAGGAAAACAGTCACAGAACTAAAATGCTCACCGTTGACGATCTAGAGATTGAAATGGGTTGACTTCTAGGTCGGCCCCTCTGCTCAAGATTAGTCGGGCGTGTCTCATGACTCTCGTCATCCAAAGAAGGAAAAAGAGGAGTGTCCGGAGGGGTCAATAACCTTTCATCAATAACTCAGCATATTAGGCATGAGGGTATATTGAAGAACTTACACCAGCTAACAAGCATGCTAAAAGAAATAAATAGTTATGTCTCTGATGAAAAAGAGAATGCATTTCATCTTTCTAAAATTTTACTGTAGCCTTAGATTGAACAAAGCCTACTCTTTCTGGCTACAAAGCTTTGGGCTTGTAAACAGAAGTTTTTAACTAAATAAAAAACATTGATAGCAAGTTTGGACAAACATGTAGCTATTGGACAAACAATGGATTTGAGTTCATTTTCAACATCTATGCACAATCTGACAGAACCGGGGAGAAAAGAATACGTGAAAGTTAAACATAACCAACCAGTCATAGTCACTCTTATCACCCTCCACATTAAGCAGGTCACTACTCTCTCCTCGAGCTGGAATTGATACTCCAAGCTTATAATCCGAAAAATACCTCAATTTAGTTGCTGCCAACAACAACGAGCAATATAGTCAGACAAATTAAAGCAAGAACAACTTTCTGTGCTTCACAGCAAAATAAAGCTCTGAAATGTAAACCAGAAATTATTGCAAACATCTTACAAAATAAGTCGTCCAAGTCATCATTTGATTGAAGCAAGAAGTTATCTCTTTCTCTGGTTTGCACCTCATTAAACAGGGCAAGATCATCATCCTTCTCCCTCAAATGAATCCCACTTTCAAGACTGCGGCCTCTCTTGTGATTTTCTGCCCTGAGCTCCCTTCCAGGTGAGCATCTCATAGCCGGTGAAGGAGGCATCACAGTGTCTGCTTCAGCTTTACTCAATAAGCAAACTCCCCCCCAGGAGTCCAACACTAAAATAGCATATCATGTTCCCCATAAACAAAAATCGCGCAAAGACTTTCAACCCACTTTAACTAAAACCTCTCAGCTTTCACTTGGGAATCGAAAAGCTAACTCAAGTTTACACGTAAATCTCAAAGTGGGAATTCAAATTACTCCAAACTACCTCTGCTACGTGCAATTCACACATAGACAAAAGTCCTTGCCACATTGCACTTCAGTGTCTGAAACTAGCTAAAATAACCTCAATTCCAAACACCATAATCTAAGGCAAAATCTGAATCTTTAACCACTAAGTCAACTCTATAACAAAATCTTGGCAACAAAACCACAGTTCAACTCCAAGTGATCAATAACTATAAGCGTGGATACTACAAAATCAAACAGGAACTCCCCCAGAAATGCATAATTATCAACCAGTATCCTCAAGAAACCTAACCCAATCACTAATTACACAAAAGCAAGTCAAATAACAGTTTCCCTTGAGCTTATAACCTCATCAAAACTGGAATTAGCATAAATAGAAGAAACCACTCAAACCCCACAACTCCAAAAGCTTAGCTTGACACCATAAGCTTGAAACTTGAAGAAAAATCTGAGCTTGAAAGAAGAAAAGATCAAGAATCAGCAGAAACTCAAAGCTGGATCTGCAAGAAATTGTACAGATCAGCAAAATGCAAAGATGGGTTGTGAAATAAAACAAAAGTAAACCCAAAAAAGCATTTTTCCTTAAAATGCAGATGAGTGTGTTGTGGATCAAAATAGAAGTAAACCCTAAGCAGCCATTTTTTCCAATAGAAAATGAACACCCAAAAAAGTACCAGAAATGAAGTTGCAGCAGCAGCAGAAGCAATTGATAACGATGATGATGATGATTCTTGAGCAGTGGAATAGGCTTTTGGCTTTAGGGTTGAATAGTAATTTGCTGTTCTGCTTCTTTCCTTCTCAGCAACAGCAAGCTTTCCCCTTTTTTTCTCTCTCTCTTTCTTTCTGCTATCTGCTAGTTCCACTTTCTTTTTCCTTTTTCTTTTTTTTTTAAATTTGGATAATTACAGTTAGATAAGAGAATATTAGCAGCTAAACAGAGTTTGTTTGTGATGTTTGAGGTTATGGTGCGAGCGGAGTTACAGAGTCTTCATGTTCATGAAAAGGTATCAAAAGCTTAACATCACAAGTCACACGTGAGTTTGTGGATGTGTTTTTACTACTACTCCAACGTACAATTCCCTAGGCTGTGGATCACTAGTCTTCAGATCCTAATAATACCTATGCTTTCACTCAGAATTATACTGTACTAGTTGCTTTGTATTTCACCTTAGTTGGATTGGCATATTTTTAAGTGTTTATTGGCTTTTAAATACTTTTTAATATTGGTAGTCTGTGGCAATGATAAAAGAAAATGCTTAAAAATACTTATTTTTAAGTATAAAAAAATATAAAAATAAGTCAAAAGTCGGGTATTATCAATATATTCATTGAATTTAAAGTACAATAATTAATGTCTAATTTACTACTCGCTCTAGTGCACTTTAAATGATTTTTTTATTCTTTTTACATAGATTAAGAAATTCATCTTTTAGCATAATTAACAACGAAATTGATCATATTAACCTTAATTTGTTCATTGAAATATAGCAAACTACTCATAGGTTCTTTACTCAAAGGACAACTTTGGAAAGAAAAAATTAAGTCCTTCTTAAAATTTGAAAGAATCAAATATTATGGACAGCAAAAAAAAAAAGACCAAAAAATCACTTAAAGTGGAAAGGAGAGAGTATGTGAGTTTACTTATCATTTTTTTTTAAAACATGGTTTACATATTTATAAGTTTCAAAATGCAAAACAAAATTAAAATTCAAAATCAACAGAATAAAATCGTTTCACTCCGTAACTTAGTCATTTTTTAGTGATTAGACTGTTATCCTTCTACTGTTTAGCTTTATTTACACGCTCTTTGTTGAAGTTCAAAACATTTGGTGAATTAATGCAGATAAGATTTATTAAAATTCGATGAACACAATCCACTGCTAGTAGAACTAATTCCTAGAGGTAGACAGGAATATAACCAACTCTTTCGTTTAGAGTCTTTTTGGTGTAGACACCCAGACTTTCAAAATCTAGTTAAGAAAATTGGTATGGTATGGACTATTGTAGTGCGAGTAACAACTTTACTAATCTATATTATATTAAAATGAGGTAGTGAGGCATGTGGTTAAGTCAAGTGGCAAGCTAAAAAGAAGTCACTTGACAACTTTAAGACAACATAAATTTGTGGTGGTATCGTCAGCATTATAGCAGGATGTACTGATCAATTTGGTTAACTCTGCAATTGGTTAGAAATTTCTACACATCTCCTTCGTTGTGGTGGTATCGTCAGCATTATAGCAGGATGTATATGTATATCAGCAAATGCATTGGGAGCATCAGATTCGTGGAATTTTGGCTATTAAGGTTCAGGGAACGTCATTGTGGTTAGATGGTGAATTATGCGGCGCACGGTGCTAACTCAGCAAAGGTACGCAGTCGTGTTTTGGTACCTCGTGTGGTAGTTGATACGGTGTTTATATATTGGAAACAGGCCTGACAAAGAATTTCAGGTGTTGGAACTGGGTTCTGAGCTTATTGTATGGATAAAAGAGGATATCTTCAGATTTGATCAAGCTAATGTGCTCATCTGGGTTGTGGTAGCACGGGCAGGTGCACGAGATGTTAAACAGTGATTTCAGATAACTCTAGAGCAGTTCTTGGCACGTTCGAGGACGAACATATGTTTAAGTGGGAGAGAATGTAACGACCCGATCGGTCGTTTTGAGCTCTAGCACGTCGTTCAGCAGTCTGAGGTCATGAGCAGCTTTGTTCATGTATTATGACTCGTAGGCGTGGTCGAAGTTGAATTTCAGGAAGTTCAGAGTCAAATTGAAAAGAAAATTCTCATTTCAGAAGCCTTAAGTTGAAAGAATCGACTAAGATTGAAATTTGGAGTAAACGACCTCGGAATCAGGATCTGAAGGTTCTAGCGGGTTCGTATGATGATTTCGGACTGGGGCGTATGTCCGGATTGGGTTTTGGATAACCCAGGAGCGTTTCAGCGTATATTGTGGAAGTTGGCATTTTAGAAGGAATTTCATAAGTCTGGGTTGAAATGCATTTCGGTGTTATTGATGTCCATTTGGGATTCCGAGTCTGGGAATAGCTCCGTATAGTGATTCTGGAGTTGGGAGCGCGATCGGAAGTGAATTCGGAGGTCCGTAGGTCATTTTGAAGTCATTTGGCTAAAGATAGAAATTTGAACGTTTTTGAGAAGTTTGACCGAGAGTTTGACTTTTTGATATCGGGGTCAGATTTCAATTCCGAAAATTGGAAAAGGTCTGTAATATCGAATGTGAGTTGTGTGCAAAATTTGAGGTCAATCGGACGTGATTTGATACGTTTCGGCATCGAATGTGGAAGTTCAAGCTCTAAAGTTCATTAAGCTTGAATTGGGGTGCGATTCATGATTACGGCGTTGTTTGATGTGATTTGAGGCCTCGAGCGAGTTCGTATCATATTTTGGGACATGTTGATGTAATTGGTTAAGGTCCCGAGGGCCTCGGGTGGATTTCGGAAGGTTAACTTATCAATTAGTACACTCATAGGTTCTTTACTCAAAGGACAACTTTGGAAAGAAAAAATTAATTCCTTCTTAAAATTTGAAAGAATCAAATATTATGGACATCAAAAAAAGGACCAAAAAATCACTTAAAGTGGAAAGGAGAGAGTATGTGAGTTTACTTATCATTTTAAAAAAAAATATGGTTTACATATTTATAAGTTTCAAAATACAAAACAAAATTAAAATTCAAAATCAACAGAATAAAATCGTTTCACTCCGTAAATAATAATACTTAGTCATTTTTTAGTGATTAGACGTTATCCTTCTACTGTTTAGCTTTATTTACGCGTTTCTTTGTTGAAGTTCAAAACATTTGGTGAATTAATGCAGATAAGATTTATTAAAATTCGATGAACACATTCCACTGCTAGTAGAACTAATTCCTAGAGGTAGATAGGAATACAACCAACTCTTTCGTTTAGAGTCTTTTTGGTGTAGACACCCAGACTTTCAAAATCTAGTTAATAAAATTGGTATGGTATGGATTATTGTAGTGCGAGTAACAACTTTACTAATCTATATTATATTAAAATGAGGTAGTGAGGCATATGGTTAAGCCAAGTGGCAAGCTAAAAAGAAGTCACTTGACAATTTTAAGACAACATAAAAAATTTAAATTATAAATGGAAACATAATTAATGGAAGTAGTTTATAAATCTTATACTTAATCTAAATATATCTTAGACAAATATAATCTATGTATCTACATTTAAATTCATATTTATAAGCATATTTGTAGCTATACCTATATATATATATATATATATATATATATATATATTGATCCACCCATATATTTTTCTTTCTATATTAGCTAGAAATATAGAGGTAAAAAATTAATTAAATTATAATAGGAAAAAATAAAAAATATATAGAAAGACATAGATTGAGATAACATATGACTATTATACTTTGGAGTAAGTTAAAACAAAATTAAAATAATTCACTTAAGATATTAAAGATTTATTGAGTTTAAAAATTAAATAAATTCAAGCGGCAAAATAAGATCTTACATAAAGTATATAAATTATTTATAAGGTAAGAAAAAGCTTAAAAATCAGTAAAAAATATTTTAATAACAAGAATAATAATGTTATATTAATATTGATAAATCGGGCAAACGAATATTTTATACGTAAATATTACTATTCAGATATAATGTGTTCAACAATTAATGAAATATTTTTTTTGTGATTAATATTTGAATTGAGTGCAGTTAATTTAAGTTTGAAAGCATAAAATAATTTTTTGAAAATGCAATCAAATTTATAAAATAGAATAATAAAACTTATTTGGATTTGAGAAATTTTCTATATTATATAGAATGAGTTTGGTAGAAATAGATTGTCACGACCCAAATTTCCGTCTGTTGGGTATCGTGATGGCACCTAGTCTTAGGGACTAGGTAAGCCTAACATTTAGAGAATAACAACAATAATAAAAGAAATCTAACAGTCTCGATATAGAAATCTTGACAGAATTACAATGTTCCCAAAACCGGTAATACAAGTCATAAGCTCTATGAATTTACTCTAAAATCTCTAATTACCACTGTTCGGAATGAATACAACAGGGTATGAATAATAAATACAAGAAGGTGACTCCAAAGCCTGCGAACACAGCAGCAGGTTACCTTGAGTCTCCTCGTCAATGGTCCGCGCATCTACTAACAATAATTACCTGGATCTGCACACAAAAATGCGCAGAAGTGTAGTATGAGCACACCACCGCGGTGCCCAGTAAGTATCAAGACTAACCTCAGTGAAGTAGTGGCGAGGACTAGTCGAGACACCACTGGCTAATAAATTAAACAGCCATCAATATAGAAATGACTGGACATAATATCTATCTAAAGGTTTTACGATATAGTTAACAACATGGCAATAAAATGCGGAAGGAATTACCGAAAACTAATCAACAGAACAGCATAATAATACCAGAAGAATGGACAGAAAATACGAGCCAAAACCGGAAAACCACCACACAATAAACACACTGATAACTCAGCACTGCGTCAGTATGTTCACATCAGACCTTAGCCAATAAACCTAATAAATTGGTGAAAACATTTAAACAGCAGTTTATATTGAAAGCTTTGAAGATATAATCATTTAAGTATAGAAAGATCCTATTTGAAGCATACTTTCTTCGGATGTGTATATATATATATGTATGTATGTATGTATATTTAGAAAGAGAAATCTTTAGATAGCTCTTTCAAAATACATGAACTTCAAATATATTTCCCCCAATAAATGCCCTTCAAATATCATTTCCTGCAAGACAAATGCTTTTCAATAAAAATCTTTCGATCATAATTTCCTCAAGATAAATCTATCGGAACTCAGTCCGCAACTCAAAATTTGTCATGCAGTACAGGGGGAAAGCTCCCGGAATACGTCTGTAGTCCCAATTTAAATATGCAATGCAGTACAGGGGGAAAGCTCCCGGAATACGTCCGTAGTCACAGTTTAAATATGTAATGCAGTAAAGGGGAAAGCTCCCAGAATACGTCCGTAGTCCCAATTTAAATATGCAATGCAGTGCAGTAGAGAGAATAACTAGAACACCACAAGACATCATACATTGACACAACGAGCACAAAAGCAACAAAGACAGAAAAGCCAAATGCGACAAGCAAATCAAACACAAGGGTTTAAATCACAAGAATGGTAAAACTCACTCGTAAAAAGTAGCCACTGAAGGGAATGCCAAACACAAAGAGAAACAGTGTAACAAGGGAAAAACAAGGCAAATATAACATCTATTCTTAACATTCAAGTTCACAACAAAAGAAACCAAATCATCCCGGCAAGGGAAACAACTATAACCAATCTCACTTAAACAATTAGCTTCACGGAATAAACTCAGCTTGAACAATACTCAGTAATAGGCAACCAAAGAAATATCATCAACATGGACGATTATCAACTAAACCTAATATCACGACCCAAAATCCATAAGGTCGTGATGGCGCCGGACACCACTGTCAGGAAAGCCAATCATTAAATGGTTAAGATAAATTTCCTGTTTTAGAATTTTTGAAATTATTACCTTTTACTTTATTACATAATAACTGAATAAAATTCGCTAAGTAAATACAATAGTCTAATATTCCATTTTAATAAAATACACCCCAAACGCATCCCAGAACCCGGTGTCACAAGTGCATGAGCAAATTTCTAAGAATTAAACAGGTACTACAATGCTTGTCCGAAATACAATGGACAAGGAATTTAAAATAAAAATAAATACATCTGAGGGAGACTCTGTCAGCTGCAGATCGC
>ML263240.1:325-23224 GCA_005239495.1 Nicotiana undulata | reverse complement strand
TGCCTCCCTTGTTTACTTCTATCTGTCAATTTGACTGCTTCATTTCACTTGTTCCCCTTTACTGCTCCAGTATCCCTTACTTGTTTGCTTACCTCCTGCCTTTATTATTTCCTGTTACCTGTTGTAGAATAGGACAGGTTATCGTTATTGTCAAATCTAGCCTCGTCACTACTTCGGCCGAGGTTAGGCTCGGCACTTACTCAGTACATGGGGTCGGTTGTACTGATACTACACTGCACTTCTTTATGTTGTGCAGATCCCGCTCCCGGACCCCTTGGACCGCTCTGAGGGAGTCACCTTGAGTCCACATTGAGCTTCAAGGTATACCACTGGCGTTCGTGGATCCTGGAGGCTCCTCTGCTATTGTGTCCTATTGTCTTACTTTTCTTTCAGCTCTAAAGACAATACTGTATTTCCTTTCAGACTTGTATTTAGTATTCTTATAGCTAGTCCGTGAGATTGTGACACCCCGGTTTTGGGATATTTGCGATGTTGTCACCTATATCATTTCATTGTGTGTTTCGGGAATATGTTCAGTAAAGGTTGAAAGTTAAGGAAATTGTGATATTCCAGTAGAGGTTGGAAAGTTAACTGGCTTTATTACTGTTACATTGTTTTATAGATGTCAAAATGTTGTGTACGTTGGCTTGTCTAACGGGTTCAACGTTAGACGCAGTCACGGTCTGAAAGGTGGGATTTCGGGTCGTGACACCAAGATAATAAGATCATATTGTGTTATTATATGTTTTAATGTGGATGACATGTTAATCTTTGGCCCTAATGTAAATGTCGTTAATGAGACTAAGAATTTTTTGTCTTCTAAATTTGAAATGAAAGATCTTCGAGAAGCAGATGTGATTTTAGGAGTTAAAATTAAAATAACTTCTAATGGTTTTTCATTGTCTCAGTCTCATTATATTGAGAAAATGTTGAAAATGTTTAATTGTTTTGATGTAGCACCTGTGAAACTCCTTATGATCCTAGCATACACTTGAAAAATAATAAGGAATCTAGTATTTCTCAAATTGAGTATGCTATGATAATTGATAGTGTAATGTTTCTCATGAATTATACACGACCTGATATTGCTTATGTTGTTAGTAAATTGAGTAGATATACTCACAACCCTAGTAGTGAACATTGGAATGCTCTTCATCGTTTGCTAAGGTATTTGAGAGGTACTATGGATTGGTGTTTGCATTTTAATAAATTTCCTACCATTTTAGAAGGATTTTGTGATGCAAACTGGGTTACTGACAATGATGAAGTTAGCTCCACTAGTGGATATGTGTTTACTTTTGGTGAAAGTGCTAGTTCATGGAAGTCTTCAAAACAGACTTGTATAGCACGATCTACTATGGAGTCTGAATTCATTGCCCTTGAGTTGGCAGGGAAAGAATCCGAGTGGTTGAGAAACTTACTGGCAGATGTGCCATTGTGGGGAAGACAAGCTTCACCAGTTTCTCTACATTGTGTCTCACAAGAGGGTAATTGAAATTGCCAAAAACAGTGTGTACAATGGACAAAGAAGACACATCCGCATTAGGCATGGTGCGGTAAAACGGTTGTTGAAACATGGTGTTATTTCCTTGGAATATGTAAGATCTGAAAGAAATTTGGAGGATCCTTTAACCAAGGGCTTGGTAAGGAGAGTTATCCTTGAAATGTCGAGGGGGATGGGGATAAAGCTCATGGATTGAAGAAGTATGGTGGCTACCCGTTTGTGGTCAAACGAAGCCATATGAGACCTCAATATGCACTACATTTCCTATCCCTATGGCGTGTGGTAGTTCTTTATAAGGTTGAGCTTATTTTGCTCTTAAAGGTTCCATATCCATAAGGTAGTATATGTGTAGATAGACTTGATGGAATCACCTACGTGAGTGTAAAGGTGTGGTCGTCTTTTTTGAAAGACTTGGGATGTCTTTCTAGAGCGCTCATGAGACCTAAGGTATGTGCTTGACCATAAAAGCACTTTGTTAGTATCGCGGAATTTGCATAAAATTAAGGATATAGTATATGTTGTGGGGGTCTCAGCTAATGTCCATTCAGTTCAAGAGTACTTCACTTTGTGGATGTTAGTTGTTGCCTCATTTCACTACGTGTCAATTCAAATCGAAAGATATTGACACTTAAGTACATGTTTATTCTTTTGCCCAGAATTGTTCTATTTTTGTCTTTGCATTAGTGGGGCATTGTTGGTATTATTTATAATGTAAAGTCAAAAATTTCTTTTTGAAAATCCATTTACAACCAATAGCCATGGGTCTTTTTATTTTACAAGTGTCCTATCTATTTTCAAGTGGCTTCTTGTATGAAGCGTTAAAGCCAAGTGTTGGATGGCTTTGACAAATGGCTATGCAAATCTACCATATGTCTTCATGCATGGAAGACAAGGTACACTTATTAATATTGAAGCCAAGTTGGATAATATATTTGAACAAGTGTCAAAAGACTATCCACACTTGTCATACATGCAACCTCCCTAATTGCCTATAAATAGGTTATGGATTATCCATCATATTCACTCAATTCAAAAAAAATAAGAATTCATCTTGTTAATCATTACTTTCTTCCTACAATATTTTTAATTTATGTAACAACTACAAATTAATTTCTTTATTTGTAATTGTTCAATAGCTCTGCCTATAAAAAAAAGGGCAGTCTTCTTTGTGAATTATCCAACACAAAACATACCTCCATCTTCTCTTCTTTCTGAGTAACTATTTTGTGCAAATTCTAAACTTTCAGCCATGAGTGCACGTGTTCGGAGATGCTGTGAAACTTTGGGGAGCGACCGGTCTTAACGATCCGCACCACTACTAAAAATCTGGTAAATAGGGACCACGAAAAGCGACCAACTTTGGTCCCTATACAGTGCAAAAGCGACCAAAAGGCAGCCAAAATGGCTTGGTCGCTTTTTCGTTGGTCTCTAAGGTAAAAGGACCAAACACTCCGGGTATCAACAAAGGCGACCAACTTTGGTCGCTTTAATATTTTAATAATATAAATTTAGCGACCAAAGTTGGTCTCCAATTTTAAATAAAGTTATTTATTTATTTATTATTAAATAAAATATAGCGATCAACTTTGGTCTGTAAATTAAATTTAATATTTTAAAATCTGGACAATAGCGACCAAATTGGTCGCTTTTTTTAAAAAAAAAAAAAAAATTTAATCAAAAGCGACCACAATTGGTCGCTAATTTCAACAATTTAATTTTTTTTATTGCATAAGTGACCAACTGTGGTCGCCAATTTCCAGGAAAAAAAAATTAATAAAATAGCGACCAAAGTTGGTCGCTATTCTGGAAATTTGGGTTAATTAGCGACCAACTTTGGTCGCTATTGCCCAGAACTTCTTTTTTTTTAATAGAATAGCGACCAAAGTTGGTCGCTTTTCTTGGTATTATTTTGGCAGAAACTGCCTATTTTGGCAGCTACACCACCTGCCAGCATACCAAATCCTATTATTACAACAATAACACAACAACAACATTAAAACCAATAAAGTATAAAGTTCAATAAAACTAACACATTAAACTAACAAAACTAAGTTAACACTTATTACAAGCTCATTCGAAAATGGACCAAAGTTCTATTATCTAGTTCAAAGTATACAAAAGTACTCAATGATTGTTTCATTCTACATCATTATCATCACCGTCTGATGAATCTTCATTATCAAGACGATAATGAGAAGGGTCATTTTGTAGAGGATGAGAAGAATGATCACGGGGAGGACGGGAGAAATTAGCACGGGGAGGACGGGAGGAATTAGCACGGGGAGGACGGAAGGAACGCTCACGTTCAAGGTGAGCCTCTAGCGATGACTCGCGAGACCGGGAAATCGGAAAAGCTCCAGAAGCTAGGAGAGTATTGAGTTGAGCTTGCATGACAAGGTACTGAG
The DNA here is from genome assembly GCA_005239495.1 of Nicotiana undulata. NCBI lineage: Eukaryota > Viridiplantae > Streptophyta > Magnoliopsida > Solanales > Solanaceae > Nicotiana > Nicotiana undulata. Next base: position 19,315 of record ML263240.1, on the reverse strand, counting down.
CTTGCATGCCAACGTACTGAGCATCTCTAAGATTTTCTCTTTCCTTGGACGCTTGTAGCTCGGTTGTGAGCTTTGTCACAGTCTCCCGCATAGCGGAGAGGCTCTCCCCGTCTATTTTCTCGCCTTGCGAGGAAGTCCCTATTCCTTGCATTCCACAGTGATAGCGATGTAACTTCTTAGTAGGAAACCCGTATACCTTCCCCCATTTTGCACCGCCAGCCGCCTCCATCCATATTCTTTCTGCATCCTCGTCCGAAAGTTGGATTGCCTCGCCCGACTCATTAGGTGGATGACTGCGTATGAATTTCTCCACGTCAGCTGTGAAGCGACCCTATAAGAAAAATTACATTGAATTAGTGTTTGAAATTTATATAAGAGTAAATCAAAATACTTAATGAAAAGTGAAAACTTACATGTACAGTCGATGCTCGGCCCTCGACCCACCTTTCTTGATCCGACTTTTTCTTCTTCTTGACAATATGAGTCTCCTTGAATAACTCATCTTGCTTCATTGGACGCCCCAACTTCTTTTCCTGAAAACTCATAAATTTTAGTTAATAAACAGAATAGATATACTTTGAAAATTAAAATAAATTAATAAATTACGTACCAATCTTCTTTTTATAGTCCCTTGGTTGATCGCACCTCCAGTGTGCAAGGAGCCTCCCTTCTTGGATGCGCGAGCTTTCTTTCCTTTTTCGCTCTTCTTTAAGAACTATGCGGTAAGCCACTGCCTTTGCAAATCCTTCCATAAATGGTCAAGCAACCAGTTAGGCTTCTTCTTGATTAGTCTAGCTTTGGAGAAACTATGCGACAACCGCTTCCGAGCCTTGAGATTAAAATTTGCAGCCACCTTCGCGCTATAGCGGTGTTCCCATACACACTTGCTCTGTATTTCAAAAGTTAAATATTATATGAAAATCTCATAAATATAAATAATTATAAAGCTTAAAAGAAAAATTTATACCTTAAATTCATTGAAAATTTGCTCCTTCAGCGAGAATGGGAATTCGCTCCAACTCGTATAAGGGGAATCATAAAGCTTTCTGGTGGCTTTGGTGATTATCCTCGTAGTAGTATTACTCAGGATGAACCTGCAATTTAACCAAAAAAAACACATTAATATATTAGTACAAACTGTACAAAAACAATAAACGTAAAAATATCAAATTACTCTTACCCATCACCCTCAGGGACTATGATGATCATGCCATACTGATCATGATGCACCTCCTCGTCATCATCAGCATCATCGGACGAAACTTGTACATTAGATGCATGTGTGGAAGGTGTAGGGGGTCAGAGCTAGTATCTCGCAGGCGAAGGCTTGAAATCGATGGAGTCGCTGATGAAGATGGTTGTGATCCCTGTGACTGCGACATCGCGGGATCGACCGGAAGCGGATGTGATACTGATTCTTGTGACCCCCGTGGCTGTGACACTCGTGGTTGTGACCCCCGTGACTGTGATATGATCCATGTGGTCGTGAGGCAGTTGGACTGTATGACGAACGTACAGTACTATGGCCCTGTGATGAAAGACCTGGTGTTTGCACAAAGATGTAGGGATGGTGATGTTGTGGAACCTCATAATAGCCATCGGGTGGAGGATAAGACATAGGCGAAGGCATCGGCATCTGTGAAGAGGGTGGAAAAGAGGAAGGATTATCTTCTACCCTCCTCTTTCCCTTCTTAGCCTTTCCTCGACCCCGAGAACCAGTAGGGTCATCGTTACCTCGACCCTTACATGTCATCTGCATAAAATAATACATATTTAGATTGAAACATATAATAAACTAGCTATAAAACGAGAGTTATTAAAGAAACCAACTTTTAAAAGATCATCGACGTATTGTTCCTCGTCCGAGAATTCTTCTTTCGAACTAGTTTGAGCTTCATCTGTTGATTCTTCTTCCTCATTCTCTATAATTGTTACTTCATCTATATCAACTTCTTCCAATATGTGTGCAGGATGTTCCAAATCATTTTCTAAAAGTTCGTCCACTATTTGGTGAACACTGGAGATATCGTTTTGATAAGCAACATCTAACACATTCTCGACTTCCACCCCACCTACAGGATTAGTTTTAATTACAACCCACCAATCAGACTTATTCCGCCGCAATGGATAAGGAGCATAATACACTTGCCTGACATTATGTGCAATTATGAAAGGATCATAGCGATCATACTCTCTCGTATGATTAACCTCAATTATGTTGTATTGGTTGTGTACTCTTGTACCTCTTGTTGGATGTGGGTCAAACCACTTGCATCTAAAGAGTATCAATTTCTTATATGGCCAACCTGTATATTCTAGTTCAATTATTTCTTTGAGCACACCATAATAATCAATATCTCCAACTTGGTTGCCATCACCCCCTTGAACTCACACCCCGCTGTTGTTGCTATTTTTATTTTTAGAGCAATCCTCTGTATGAAACTTATAACCATTCACAACGTACTTAGACATTGTTGTGACCTGAAGCCCATGTCCCCAAGATATATCTTTCAAAAATTGATTTACACCATTATTTGGTTCATTTACCTACATATTGTTAAAAATAATTCATAAGTTAGCGTGACTTCCAAACATTGTTTACCTACATAGTGTTAGAATATTATATGGATAAACTTAAAAAATTGTTTGAACCACGTACCAAATCCCGTATATACAGCATCATGGCCAAATTGACCCACGAAGTGACTGTGACACATCAAATATTTTTAGTAGTTGCATTGAGATGTAATCACATTAAATTTTATATTTTGATAACTACTAAATCAATACTTACTTGAGAAATGGTGTAACTTCGGGGCAATTTAGTAACACATGAAGTGTAGCTGACTTGTACTCCATATCACTCAAACTTCTCTTTCTAACATCCTTAGAACATCGGCCTGGTTGATTGAATATGGACATAGGAGGATATAATGGATTATTCACACATTCGACCGTGTTCCTAGCACATCTCACCTTACACTCAAAATAATAAGAGCAAAAATGAGAAGTTTCCTTTGCAAGATAATCTTCGCATATAGATCCTTCAATCCTATTTCTCTGCTTAACAAATTGTTGCATTTGCCAATTGTCCTACATAATTTAAGGTTAGCCAAGAACATTCAAATAAAATAGAAAATTACATGAAACTTATAATATTGCCTCTCAAAGGGATACATCCATATGTATTGAACAGGCCCTCCAAGTTGTGCCTCATGTACAAGGTGGATTGGAAGGTGTTCCATCACATCAAAAAAACCACATGGAAATATCTTTTCCAGCTTCGTAGATGTTACACGAATGTTCTGATCCATCCGGATTAGGTTTTCTTCCCTTAATGTGGAAGAACACAAGTCCTTGAAAAACAAACTAATCTCTGTGATGGGTTTCCAGATTCTTTCAGGCAAACCACAAAATGCAATAGGCACTAAGGTCTCCATGAAAACATGACAGTCATGACTTTTCAAATGGCTCAACTTCCCTACCTCCATATCAACTTTTTTTTCAAGATTCGACGCATAACCCTCAGGCATATTCAATTTCGTTACCCAATCACAAATTTGCCTTCTTTCCTCCAAAGTGAATGTGTAACTTGCTTTGGGCTTGAATATCTTACCATTGTTTGCTGTTTGCAAGTGTAATTCAGGCCGCCTGCAATATTCTTGTAAGTCCATTCTAGCCTTCGGGTTATCCTTTGTCTTACCTTTAACATCCATCATTGTGTTGAACAAATTGTCAAAATAATTCTTCTCAATATGCATGACATCAAGGTTGTGACGGAGAAGATTATCTTTCCAATAAGGCAACTCCCAAAATATACTTTGTTTCGTCCAATTATGAGTACTTCCGTATCCGTGGAATTTATAAGGTGGAGTTTCAGTAACTTTACTGAAGTTCTGGACCCTCTCCCAAATTTCCTCACCTGATAGTATCGGGGGTGGAGAATCAAACTCCATTTTATTTTTTTTGAATGCATTTTTAATCCTTCTAAACTCATGATCAGGAGGCAAGAATTGACGATGACAATCAAACCATGATTGCTTTCGGCCATGTTTCAAAGTGAACGCTTTAGTATTTTCCATGCAGTACGGACAAGCTAGCTTACCAGCAGTCATCCACCCAGACAACATTTCATACGCAGAAAAATTATTAATTGTCCACATTAAACTAGCACGCAAATTAAAATTTTGCTTGGTTGATATGTCATATGTTTCAACACCATCGTACCACAATTGTTTTAGCTCATAAATCAAAGGTTACAAATATACATCAATCAAACTTTTCGGATTATGTGGACCGGGGATAATACAATTTAAGAATATATATGGACTAGTCATGCACAGCTCTTGTGGTAGATTATAAGGTGTAAGAAAGACAGGCCAGCATGAATATGGTGTCGCAGATACAGAAAAAGGCGTGAAGCTGTGATGACCCAAAAGGTCATCCTAAGTAAATTTAGCTAAATCTGTGTTCCGAGGCTCCGAAAAGCCTTCGTTAATCTTGCCTCAATATGCGTGCACAGCCCGGGCGTGTAGCCGGGAGGCTTCTATGTGAAAATTTGATGAACATGGAATTTTTGTAACAATTAAATGAATAAAGTTGACTTTGGTCAACATTTTTGGTAAACGGACCCGGACCCGTGATTTGACGGTCCCGGAAGGTCTGTAGGAAAATATGAGACTTGGGCGTATGCCTGGAATTGAATTCCGAGGTCCCAAGCCCGAGAAATAAATTTTTAAAGAAAATAGTTGTCTGAAAATAATAAAGGTGTTTAAAAATAAAGTTTGATGTGAAAACTGTGTTACCGGGCCCGTGTTATGGTTCCGGAGTCCAGAACAGGTTTAATATATGTTATTTGACTTCTCTGTGAAATTTGGTGTAAAACATACTTGAAATGACGTGATTCGGATTAAAATTGGAAAAGTTAAGCTTTATGAAGTTTTAAGAAAATTCTAAGAGTTTTGAGGTTTAATTCGATGATTTTGATGATGTTTCGATGATTTAAATGCTTGAATCAGTCCATAGGATGATTTGGGAGTCGTGTGTGTTTTGGTTTTGAGCCCCGAGGGCTCGGGTGTGTTTCGGGTAGGTATTCGGGGTGTTTAACTCATGAAAACACTGTTGGTGCACCAATTTCTGGTGTACCCGCACCTGCGAGCCTAGGGCCGCAGGTGCGAGACCGTAGGCGCGACGCTCAGTCTGCAGGTGCGGTCTCTCTCGCAGGCGCGGACAAATCTCCGCAGGAGCGGATCCATTTCCGCAGGTGCGGCCCCCTATGGGCCTGACCCAATTTCGCAGGTGCGACCTTTTTCCCGCACCTGCGAGATCGTAGGTGCGACCCCTGTACCGCAGGTGCGAGAGTCGAACATTGATTTTTTTTTAAATCCGGACATTCTTTCTCTCAATTTTTCTCAAAAATAGAAGACCTAGGGCGATTTCCTCAAGAGATTTTCTTCCCAATTCATAGGTAAGTGCTCACTAACTGATTTTCCTTCAACTTTCTAAGGTTTTTCATCAATTATCATCAAAAATCCTAGGGTTTTAAAGGTAGAAATTAAGGGTTTTGGGTAGAGTTAGGTTTTTGAGATTTTGGGTAATTCAACCCCAATTTGGGGTCAGAGTTCAAAACAAATTACATATTCTAACTCGTGGGGGTATGGGTGATCGAGTTTTTGTCCGAGCCTCGTGTTTGGACCAAGCGGGTCCGGGGTCGAATTTTGATATTTTTAGAAGAATGCTATAAATTACATATCTAGGCTATGGGATTGTGTTATTGAGTCTTTATTGATATTATTGAATTAATTATGCCTAGATATCGTTGTTTCATAGCCGGATTATAAAGGAAAGTCGGTCTAAGAGGGTTGATTGCTATACTTTGGACCTGAGGTAAGTGTCTTGCCTAACTTTGGTGAGGGAATAGGTATTATTTGCTATGTGCTAAGTGAATATCATATTCATTGCATAGGTGAGGTGACGAGTACCTATGCAATGTGTGTCAAGCATGCCCGTGAGCCAATTTTGATAGAAATTGTAGTATTTCTTCCATGTTTATTATATTATGAGATTGTCTCTACTTGGTAATTTATTTTGGTTGACAGTATTGGTTGTTGAGCTTAAGAAGTGTTGATACGATTGAGAATCCAAGTGTAAAGTATACAATTGAGGTGATTGGTTATAGTTGAGACCCTTGCCGGGTATATATTGAGTTATTAAATGATGTTTTCCCCTTGCCGGGTGATTTGAACTGTATATTTCTAGTATGATGTACTCCTTGCCATTATATCTGTCATTGTTTGGTGAGGAAGAGTGTAAAGCACGAAGGGTGATGACGTGCCATGATATTTGATTACATTGCATAGTGAGGAAGAGTGTAAAGCACGACGGGTGATGTCGTGCCATGATTCACATTGATTATAAGCACGAAGGTTAATGTTGTGCCATGAGTTACATTGATTATAAGCATGAAGGTTAATGTCGTGCCATGATTTATATTGCCTTACATTGTACATTGCATTGTGAGGAAGAGAGTAAAAGCACGAAGGGTGATGCCGTGCCATGATTATTACTATTTCACATTATACATCGCACTGTGAGGAAGAGAGTAAAAGCACGAAGGGTGATGCCGTGCCATTATTTACATTTTTGGTACTTGTACTTGATTCGTTAGCTATTGTGCTAAATTGCCTCCTTTGCTTACTTCTATATGTCAATTTAACTGCTTCATTTCAGTTGTTCCCATTAACTGCTCCCATATCCCATGCTTATCTGTCTATTCATGCGTTTGTCTATGATATATCTTGTAGAACTGTACAGGTAGATTACCGTTGTCTAGTCTAGCCCCGTCACTACTTCAGCCAAGGTTAGGCTCGGCACTTACTCAGTACATGGGGTTGGTTTTACTGATGCTACACATGCACTTATTTATGTTGTGCAGATCCCGCAGCCGGACCTAGTGGACATCGTTAGAGGGAGTATCCTTCAGTCCACCTTGGAGATTGCAAGGTAGACCCGCAGACGTTCGTGGGCCTTGACGTCTCCTCTATCCTTTTTTCTTCCTTCCTGTCTTTTTCTTTTATTTCCAAAGACAGTTGTATACAGTTATTGCTCAGCCCTTGGTTGTAGTAATCTTTTAGTATGTTCATGAGTTAGTGACTCCAGATTCGGGGATTGTTATAACGTATTGTACTTGTTTAAATCATTTAGTCTTGTTTTTATCTATTTTCGCTGCTATATTGTAAACTATTTTTGGTTAATTCTGTTAATTCGGTGTTATCATGTTAGTTTAACTGCACACGTTGGTTTGTCTAGTGGGTTCAACGTTAGACGCAATCACGGCTTGAAGGTAGGAATTCGGGTCGTGACAGAAGCCATCCGCACACAGACCAAACCGAATGTTCCTTGGTTCACTAGCAAAATCTGGATATGTCCTTTCAAAGTTCCTCCAAGCTTCTCCATCTGAAGGATGACACATAACACTAGGTGGTCTTCTATTTTCAAAGTGTCATCTCATATGAGAAGCATAACTCTTCGATGCATATAACCTCTTTAACCTAGGTATAAGAGGTAAATAATGCATCGCCTTGATAGCGACCATATTCCCGTTGGAAAGCTTCTAGAAATGAGGCTTATTGCAAAATTTACAATTGTTTAAATCTGCATCATCTTTATAATATAACATGCAACCACCTTCACAACAATCAATTCTCATTGACGAAAGTCCTAACTTAGAAACCAATCTCTTTGCCTTATAGAAATCACCAGGTAAGTTGATATCAGGGTCAACTAGTTCACTCATAAGGTCAATGAAAGAGTCCATGGCTGCTTGAGAAATATTCCAATCAGATTTTATACTTAGTAATCTAACTGCAACAGACAACTCAGAGTGTGGACTTCCTTCCTTTAATGGACGACTATCTTCCTCTAACTGTTCATAAAAACGTTTTGCGTCATAATTAGGAGTTTGTTCAACATTTTCATTGGGCTCACTCCCAAATTGCATCCCAAAAGCATCTGCAACCATATCATGCATTCTAGAATCACGATTTGTATTCTCCACCGACCTACTACTTTCACCCGCAACCATGTTATGAAATCTCCCATTGCTACCATCGAACTCTCCATGATTAGTCCACACAAAGTAATTCGCTATAAACCCCTTCCTATAAAGATGAAGTTTAACTTCCTCCGATTTTCCAAACCTCATGCAGTCCCACCTAACACAAGGGCACCTAATTCTACCTTCACTTTGGTATGGTGGAAGTTCCATTGCATGTCTAATAAAGTCATCAACCCCTTCTATAAATTCCTCCCGCAATCCCCGCCGATTAGGATAATTTCTATTGTACATCCAAGTACGATGTTCCATCTATACAAATATAACAAGAACAAATTAATTTAGTTAATTCATATCCTAATCTTTTTTTAGTTAATTAATTCCATATCCTAAAGGTTCAATTCATATCCTAAAAGTTCAATTCATATCCTAAAATTTCAATTCATACACAAAAATTTCAATTCATAAATTAAAAGTTCAATTCATATCCTAAAATTTCAATTTATAAACTAAAATTCCAATACATAAATTAAAAGTCCAATTCATATCCTAATCTTTTTTTAGTTAATTAATTCCATATCCTAAATGTTCAATTCATATCCTAAAAGTTTCAATTCATATAAAAAAGGCCCAATACATAAACTAAAAGTCCAATTCATATCCTAAAAGTTCAATACATATCCTCAAGACTCAATTCATATCCTAAAGTCTCAATTCATATCCAAAACCCAAAATATTAACTAAACTATCAAGACAATACATAATTCAAATCTAACTAAACTAAATTCAACACTAATTAAACTAATTAGTTAATAAAATTAATTAACAAAACTAATTAAAACAAGACCTAAACCCTAATCCTCAATAAAATACAAAGTTCATAGAATTGAAACACTAATTCAAACAATAAACTACAATGTTGAAATAATTGAAACAAAAACTAGAAAAAGATTCAAGGTTCTAGTTCAAACTTACCTTTTTTTTAGGTGGAGAAGGAGAGATTCCGGCGAGGCAGTGGCGGCAGATTCCGGCGAGGCAATGGCGGCACGAGCAGAGGTCCGGCAAGCGAGCAGAGGTCCAGCAAGCGAGTGGTCCGGCGAGGCAGTGGCTCAGGCGAGAAGGGGAGGGAAAGAAAGGAGAAGGGAAATTTTGGGGGAGATAATATGAAAAATGGGGGGGAAACCCGTTTTAGGTCTGTTTTTTAGGAAAAGCGAACAAAGATGGTCGCTATTTTGGTCTGTAATTAAGTATTGACCGTTTGACCAAAATAGCGACCAAAGTTGGTCGCTATTTTTTTTTTAAAAATATTTTTTTTTCTTTTTTGGCTTTTAAATATTCTAAGATATTAAGAAATTATTATAAGCTATAAATAATTATTGTATTTAACTAAAATTATTATAAATAATTATTAACTAGGTAATTGATACTACGTACGAATAATTAATGAATTGATAAACCAATATATATCTATATGTACAAATACATATATATATATATATATATATAGACACACACAGACACTTCACTGTAATACTATAACGCATATATAACTAGTTATAGTATATGTTAGTGTGTGTATGTATATAACATTCATTCATCACTAGGTTATAAGTTGATGAATCAATTTACAAGTGTATAAATCCCTAAAATAACCCTACCATGTGTTACTAACGCTTCATGTATGTATATATATAGACACACACAGACACTTCACTATAATACTATAATGTATATATAACTTGTTATAGTATATGTTAGTGTGTGTATGTATATAACATTCATTCATCACTAGGTTATAAGTTGATGAATCAATTTACAAGTGTATAAATCCCTAAAATAACCCGACCACATGTTACTAGCGCTTCATGTATATATATATATATATATATAAGAACATGAAGCGCTAGGAACACATGGTCGGGTTATTTTAGGGATTGATACATATATACGGCTATCAAAGTGTGTGTGTATATATATATATATAGACACGCACAGACACTTCACTGTAATACTATAACATATATATAACTTATTATAGTATATGTTAGTGTGTGTATGTATATAACATTCATTCATCACTAGGTTATACGTTGATGAATCAATTTACAAGGGTATAAATCCCTAAAATAACCCGACCATGTGTTACTAGCGCTTCATGTATATATATATATGTCACAACCCAAATCCTAATTCAGGTCGCGATGGCGCCCAACAGCGGGGTTAGGCAAGCCAATGTAACATTCACTAAGTGATACCCTTCCCATTCGATCAAATCAGTCAATGATTACCAGTTTATTACAACTAACATGATACTAGCCCTGAGTGAAGGAAAAATCATAGTAAATACAAGGCCGAAATAGAACATATACATAGATATACAAACCAAACCCAAACAAAATACATGTACCGCGTGTGTGCCAGGAACTAGTGTCACGAGTGTAACGGGCAACTACTGAATATACAATGACTACAACATATATATATATATATATATATATACAGGGTCTCAGTCTGAGTGAAATAGACAGAGAGCATAACAAAAGAAAACTCCAGGGTGATGCTAGGAAGTCGCCAGGGAAGCTGCTAACCGTGAAGTATGACCACACTATGTATATCTGGCACCGGCCTGAAAATCAGATGGATCAGCCTCTGGACCTATACAGTCAAGTACAGAAAAAGGAAAGAAAGTACAGCATGAGTACATATATATAAATATGTATCCAGTGGGTATCCCGTCTAATCTCGAAGAAGTAGTGACGAGAGGTCGACTCGATATTCACTAAGGTCCAACAGTCGTAAAGTAAGCAGGATGTAAAGAAAATTGTAGGCAAGTTAAACAAATAATCAAGTACATCAATACCCGGCATCAAATAACAATCTCAAATCAAACAAGTTTGATTCCCGCTGTGGCGTACGGACCGATCCCACCCTGGTAGTCTCAATCTCGCCGTGGCGTACGGCCTGATCCCACCATGGTAGTCTCAATCTCGTCGTGGCGTACGGCCCGATCCCACCCTGGCAGTCTCAATCTCGCCGTGGCGTACGACCCGATCCCACCCTGGTAGTCTCAATCTCGCCGTGGCGTACGGCCCGATCCTATAATATAATCAATCATCACTCTGTCGTGGCGTACGGCCCGATCCCATAATATAATCAATCATCACTCTGCCGTGGCGTACGGCCCGATCCCATAATATAATCAATCATCACTCTGCCGTGGCGTACGGCCCGATCCCATAATATAATCAATCATCACTCTGTCGTGGTGTACGGCCCGATCCCATAATATAATCAATCATCACTTTGTCGTGGCTCTCTTATCACTCTTAAATCAATCCAAGTACCACACGTTCAAAGACAATAATATTAATCACACAAGTATACAAGTAATATCTATGCTACAACAGAGGAAACAATGAGTATGTCGTGTCCTAACTACCCGGACGAAGCAGTAATAGCCACTATGTATGGAGTCTCGTCACTCAGTGCGTACGTAGCCCCCAAAAAAATTCACATAGCAAACAAGGTTACCTAGAGGAACAATTTCCCTCTTACGAGGTTAGAAAGGAGACTCACCTCGATAAAAGCACTCCTCGGACCAAGGACCGGATCAAAAGATGTGCCCGAAACTCTGAAAATACTCTTGAAGGTTCATAACTAGCCAAACATAGCATAATTGAATTAAATTTAAGGCTCAAGAAGGAGAATTATCAAGAATTCCTAAAATTTAACATTCTTGGCGATTCTTGAAATTTCGACCCCGGGCCCACGCTTTCGGATTTTGAAAATTCTTGAAGGATTAAATTACCTGAAGCCTAAGGATCGAAATTACATAATTTATTTAGGAATTTATGGCTAAAAAATGAAGTTTCACCATTTTCCCAAAACCCCACATTTTCTATCAATTCCTATGAATTTTAAGATAATTGGAAGAGAATTTTATTTGAATTTGATGTTAGAAAGTCATGAAAACGGACTAGAAATTACTTACCTTGATGAATTTGAACTTGTGCTGCCCTTTCCCTAGCTTGGAGGAGCTCTAATGGAGGTTGGGTATTGCAAATGAAGAAGAAAACCCGTAATTGGGCATTTAAATACTTCCCAGGAAAAGCTTAACTGCGATCGCGACACTAGGCCTGCGATCACGAAGGGAAACTGTACTGACCTATGCGATCGCATCAGAGGTCCTACGATCGCGAAGACCATCTGGTCTGACCTCTGCGATCGCGGCAGAGGTCCTGCGATCAGGATGAACAATTTCACCCGGCCTAGCTGTGGCTCAATGCGATCGCGTGAAAGGGCTGCGATCGCGAAGCTTTTGGACCCAGAACCCTGCGATCGCGGAGAGGAGGCTGCGATCGCAATGAACAATCACTAGCCCAGCAAAATCCTTCTCCGCGATCGCAACCACCTTCTGCGATCGCAGAGAAGGAAACCAGATAGCAGATTTTTCTAGTTTTCCAACTTAGCTCCCGGGGGTCTAAAACACTCCCGAGCCCCTCGAGACCCCATCCAAAAGCACCGGTAAGTCTGTATTCATGATACGGACTCTCTCAGACTTCCAGAACATGAAAAACAACAACGGAACTCAAAATTCAACCCCGAAACCAAATTAATCAAACGTAAGAACTTTGAAATTCTAGAATTCATTACATTGCGTCGAACGGGTCTATACTACTCGGAATGACCCCAAATTTTGCAGACAAGTCACAAATGACTATACGGAACTATTGTCGGTCCCAAAATTCCATTCGGACCTCGATAGCATGAAGTCCCGTTCCAGGCCAAATTCTAAACTTAAGGAAATCCTGATTTCCATTTCGGGTGCCGAAACGCTCCCGGGTCATCAGAAACTCGAGTCGAACATACGCCCAAGTCCGAAATCATCATACGGAGCTACTGGAGCTGTCAGAACTCGATTCCGAGGTCGTTTGGTAAAAAAGTTGACCGAAGTCAAACTTGGCCAAATAGACCAGCCTTAAGGAACCAAGTGTTCCTAAACCATCCAAATCATTCCCAAATCCCGAGCCACCCGCTCTCGAAAGTCATAAAGCACGAATAGACGCTATGGAATGTTTCATTTAAGGAAACGGGATCTTAATACGAAAAACGACCGGCTGGGTCGTTACATTCTCCCTCTCTTAAACAAACGTTCGTCCTCGAACGGGTCTAGAATTGTACTTGAAGTGTTGAATAGTTGTGGATATTTGCTCCGCATCTCCTACTCGGACTCCCAAGTCGCCTCCTCCACTGGTTGGCCCCTCCACTTGACCTTAACCGCAGAAACTGTCTTAGACCTCAATTGGCGCTCCTGCCTACCAATAATGGCAACTGGCTCCTCCTCGTAGTCCAACTTCTCATCTAACTGAATAGTGTTGTAATCAACCACGTGAGAGAAGTCGGCGTGATACCTCTGAAGCATGGAAACATGAAAAACTGGGTGAACTCCTGATAAGGCTGGAGGCAAAGCAAGCTCATAAGCAACCTCTCCAACCCGCTTCAGCACCTCGAAAGGACCTATAAACCTGGGGCTCAGCTTGCGTTTCTTCCCAAATCTCATAACGCCCTTCATCGGCGAAACCTTCAACATAACCTTATCTAACTCCATGAATGATACATCACGTTCTCCCTGATCTGCATAGCTCTTCTGCCTAGACTGCGCTGTACGGAGCCTCTCCTGAATAATCTTCACCTTTTCCAAGGCATCTCTGACCAGGTCTGTACCGTATAACTTGGCCTCACCAGGCTCAAACCACCCAATCGGAGAACGGCATTTCCGACCATATAAAGCCTCAAATGGATCCATCTCGATGCTGGACTGATAACTATTATTGTATGCAAACTCCACCAAAGGCAAGAACTGGTCCCACTGACCCCCGAAATCAATCACGCAAGACCTAAGCATATCCTCCAAAATTTGAACGGTACGCTCTGACTAGCCATCAGTCTGAGGGTGAAATGCTGAACTGAGGTCTATCTGAGTACCCATCTCGCTGTGCAAATCTCTCCAGAAGTGCAAAGTTAAATGAGGACCCCGATCTGAAANCTGTGCAAAGCTCTCCAGAAGTGCGAAGTGAACTGAGGACCCCGATCTGAAATGATAGACACCGGCACACCATGCAACCGGACTATCTCACGAAGGTAAATCTGAGCTAGCCTCTCTGTAGTATAAGTAGTAGCCACAGGAATGAAATGTGCCGATTTGGTCAATCTATCCACAATGACCCAAACCGCGTCAACCTTCCGCAAAGTCCGAGGCAACCCAACCACGAAGTCCATGGTGATACGCTCCCATTTCCACTGAGGGATGGGCATTTGCTGAAACAAGCCTCCTGGCCGCTGATGCTCGTACTTAACTTGCTGACAATTAAGACACCTGGCCACATACAGAACAATGTCCTTCTTCATTCGCCTCCACAAGTAGTGTTGCTTCAAATCACGATACATCTTCGTAGCTCCTGGGCGAATAGAATATCGAGAACTGTGAGCCTCTGCTAGAATCCTCTCCCTCAGGCCATCAACATCAGGAACACACAATCAGACCTGGAGTCGCAGAACACCATCCTCGCCTAAAGTAATCTTCTTGGCCCTGCCCTGGACCACCGTATCCCGAAGCTCTGCTAGATGTGGATCATCAAACTGTCGAGCCTTGATCTCTCCCAATAACGAAGACTGCGCAACCACATGAGCCAAAACTCGACGAGGCTCGGAAAGGTCCAATCTCACTAATTGGTTGGCCAAGGACTGAATGTCCAAGGCTAAAGGCCTCTCCTCAGCTGAAATGTAGGCCAAACTACCCATGCTAGCTGCCCGCCTGCTCAAAGCATCTGCCACTACATTTGCCTTGCCCGGATGATACAGAATAGAGAGGTCATAGTCCTTCAACAACTCAAGCCACCTCTGTTGCCTCAAATTAAGGTCCCTTTGCTTAAGCAAGTACTGTAGGTTGCGGTGGTCCATATAGACCTCACAAGATATGCTATATAGGTAATGCCGCCATATCTTCAAAGCATGAACAATCGCTGCCAACTCCAAATCATGGACAGGGTAATTCTTTTCATGAACCTTCAGCTGGGGCGAAGCGTAGGCAATATCCCTACCATCCTGCATCAACACACACCCTAGCCCGACGCGTGAAGCATCGCAATACACTGTATATACTCCAGAATCAGAAGGCAATGATAACACTGGTGCTGAAGTCAAGGCTAACTTGAGCTTCTGAAAGCTCGCCTCACAATTGTCGGAACACTGAAATGGAGCATTCTTCTGAGTCAATCTAGTCAGTGGAGCGGCAATAGAAGAGAATCCCTCCACGAATCGACAGTAATAACCTGCTAAACCCAGATAACTCCTGATCTCTGAAGCTGAAGTAGGACGTGGCCAACTCTAAATTGCCTTAATCTTCTGCGGATCAACCTTGATACCCTCACCGGACACCACATGCCCCAGAAATGCCACAGACTCTAACCAGAACTCACACTTAGAGAACTTAGCATATAGCTTCTGCTCTCGCAAGGTCTTAAGTACAACTCTCAAATGTTGCTCGTGCTCTCCCAGGCTCCGTGAGTAGATCTATATATCATCAATGAAAATAATCACGAAGGTGTCGATATACGACCTGAATACCCTATTCATCAAGTACATAAACGTTGCTGGGGCATTAGTCAAGCCAAAGGACATCACTAAGAACTCATAGTGGCCATATCTGGTGCGAAATGCAGTCTTCGGGACATCAGAAGCCCGAATCTTCAACTGGTGGTAACCTGACCTCAGATCAATTTTAGAGAACACACGAGCACCGTGTAGCTGATCAAACAAATCATCAATGCGCGGCAGAGGATACTTGTTCTTGATGGTCACTTTATTCAACTGGCGGTAGTCAATACACATCTGCATAGACCCATCCTTCTTCCTCACGAATAGGACTGTAGCACCCCACGGCGACACACTTAGCCTAATGAATCCCTTGTCTAATAGCTCCTCAAGCTGCTCCTTCAGTTCCTTTAGCTCCTTTGGAGCCATACGATAGGGAGGAATAGAAATAGGTTGAGTATATAGAGCCAAATCAATGTAGAAATCTATATCTCGATCGGGAGGCATGCCTGGAAAATCTGAAGGAAACACGTCCGGAAACTCCCGAACAACTGGTACTGAATCAATGGTAGGAGACTCGGCGGTGGTGTCCCACACATAAGCAAGGTAAGACATACACCCTTTTCTCGACCATATGTCGAGCTTTCATGAAGGAAATAACCTGGCTGAAGGCACTGACTGAAGAACCCCTCCATTCTAACCTCGGCAATTCCGGCATGGCCAATGTAACTGTCTTGTCATGGAAATCCAATATAGCATGGTAAGGAGATAACCAATCCATGCCTAAAATAACCTCGAAATCAACAATATCAAGCAACAACAGGCCGGCTCTGGTCTCAAGCCCACATAAGGTAACCACACAAGACCGGTAGACCCGTTCTACCACTACAGAGTCGCCCACAGGAGTGGATACATACAAGGGAGAACCCAAAGACTCGCAAATAACATCCAGAGAATGGGCAAATAATGTTGAAACATATGAATATGTAGACCCTGGATCAAATAGCACTGAAGCCTCTCTACCACAGACTAAAATAATACTTGTAATCACAGCGTCTGATGCCACTGCGTCTGCCCTGGCTGGAATAGCATAAAATCTGGCTGGAGGACCCGATGACTGAGATCCCCCAGGACGAGCTAAGGCTGAACGACCCCTTCCTGACTGACCTCCCCCTCTAGGACGGCCCCTGTCGATCTGACCTCAACCCCTAAGTGGTCGTGTTGCTGGTGCTGTAATCATAGGTTGTTGGCTCTGCTGCACGGCCTTGCCCCAATTCCTGGGACAAAACCTCCATGCGTGACCCAGATCCCCACACTCGAAGCAACCCCCTGGCACTACTGCTTGCTGCCCTGAAGAGGAGGAACCCTGACTAGCTGAAGAGCGGTGTGAATCCCGTGGTAAAGCACTCGGATAAGAACTGGAGGATCTCGGATGGATAAAATAACTGCTGGGTGTACTCTGGATGGCTGAAGGATGATAGGAGCGCTCTGGCATGGCGCTAAACTGGGGTCTGACTGGAAAAACCCTAGGAGGTGCTGGAGGTGCTGAATAGGAAGGCCTGCTAAACTGGACACCTCCGTACTTACCCCTGGCCCTAGCTGGAGCCCCTAAGTCGCCTACCAACTTGGCCCTCTTGTCCTGCTGACCTGGCTGACCCTGCTCCCTGCCCCTCACACGATAACCCTCGATACGTCGAGCTATATCGACTACAAGCTGATACGGGGTACCCATATCTACCTCTCTAGCCATGGAAGTCCTGATACCCGGATGCAAGACTGCGACAAACCATCGAACCCTCTCAGCATCTGTGGGAATTATCATGAGAGCATGGCGAGACAACTCTGAGAACCTGGCCTCATAATCTGACACAGACATCTGCCCCTGCTCTAACCTCTCAAACTGACCCCGAAACTCCTCCCTCTCAGATGGTGGAATGTATCTGTCCAAAAATAACTGAATAAACTGCTCCCAAGTAACTAGTGGCGACCCTGCTGGCCTACTGAGAACATATGACTGCCACCAGCGGTGAGCTCTGCCCTCAAGCTGAAATGTCGTGAAATCTACCCCGTGTGACTCTAATATCCTCATGTTGTGCAGTTTGTCCCTGCACCTCTCGATAAAATCCTGTGTATCCTCTCCTCGCTCACCCCTGAAGGTCGGAGGGTGAAGTTGGGTCCATCTACCCAGCAGCTTATGCTGGTCCATCTCTGCAACTGGCCTGGGTTCTGGTGCTGCCACCCCAGGCTGAACCCCAATAACTGGTGGAATATCTGGAGTACGATGTACTGCTACTGCTGGTCCTGTAGCCTGAGTGGTAGGGGTCTGAACCCCCCTCCTGCCTAAGAAGCGGCGGGATACAACGGAAGTACACCCGTCTGTGACATGGTGTCCATGAATCTCAGCATACAGCCCATGACCTCCTGGAAGCCCGGCGTTGTCATAAAATCAGCTGGTGGTGGAACTACTGAAGGCAGCTCATCCTGCTCCTCAACATAAGGGTCCTCAATCGGTGCAACTGGTAGAGCTCTGGGACGCCCTCGCCCCCTACTATGGACAGGAGCCCTACCCCTGCCCCTACCACGGCCTCGAGCGGCATGGGTAGCAGCCTCCCCTGGATCAGGAACATGTGAAGCACGCGTCCTCACCATCTGTGAGAGCGTAGAAGAACAAGTTTGAGTATATCATTGGTTGCACGATAGGATATGAACAAAAGGAGTTTCTTAACGCCATATTGCCTCCTGAAGATAAGTACGGATGTCTCCGTACCGATCCGCAAGACTCTACTGGGTTACCACATCACTAATGATACTACGTGAACCTAAAGCTCTGATACCACGTTGTCACGACCCAAAGCCTAATTCAGGTCGCGATGGCGCCCAACAGCGGGGTTAGGCAAGCCAATGTAACATTCACTAAGTGATACCCTTCCCATTCGATCAAATCAGTCAATGATTACCAGTTTATTACAACTAACATGATACTAGACCTGAGTGAATAGAACATATACATAGATATACAACCCAAACCCAAATAAAACACATGTACCGCGTGTGTGCCAGGAACTAGTGTCATGAGTGTCACGGGCAACTACTGAATATACAATGACTACAACATATATATATACACAAGGTCTCACTCTGAATGAAATAGATAGAGAGCATAACAAAAGAAACTCCAGGGTGCTGCTACGAAGTCGCCAGGAAAGTAGCTCACCGTGAAGTATGACCACGCTATCAATATCTGGCACCGGCCTAAAAATCGGATGGACCAGCCTCCAGACCTGTACAGTCAAGTACAGAAAAGGAAAGAAAGTGCAGCATGAGTACATATATATAAATATGTA